>PVLC010010928.1:0-10709 GCA_004027655.1 Graphiurus murinus
CTGGCCGCGAACCCGGATCCTCCGGTCTCAGCCTCCCGAATGCTGGGATTACAAGCGTGCGCCACCACGCCCGGCACATCACATCATTTTCTATCTCATATTTTCTCTGGCCTTTTTTTTGAGACAGGGTCTTGCCATATTGCCAGCCTGGCCTTGTACTTGCTGTCCTCTGGGATTACAGGCATGGGCCGCATTACCCAGCTCTAACATATTTTCTTTTAAAACGATCTACATTTTCTTTCTTTTTTTTTTTTTTTTTTGCGGTACTGGGTATTGAACTCAGGGGCATTCTACCTCCGAGCTATACCCCCAGCCCTATTTTTTTTTTTTTTTAATTCTTTATTTTGAAACAGGGTCTCACTAAGTTGCGGAGGGCCTCACTAGGTAGCTGAGGCTGGCCGCGAACCTGGATCCTCCAGTCTCAGCCTCCCGAATGCTGGGATTACAAGCGTGCGCCACCACGCCCAGCTACCATCTACATTTTCTAGGTATCGATTTGTCAGTCCTTCCCGTTGGGTGGGCCATACGCAGAGTTCTTTGGTACTTACTCTTCTTGGTTTTCACCATCCTGAGGCAGATGTGGGCCTTTCAGTCCCAGTTGTGCATAGGGTCTGCACTTGGTCTTCCCCCTGAGGTGTCAAGGACTTGTGTGAGGCCTCTCGTTGACCCGAGTGTGACAGTGGCGCCTCTTACTGCCTCCTGATGCCTGGACTGCACAGGGAAGAAGCGCAGGGAGCGAAGTTCTAGCTTGGCTGACCCAAGCTGGCTTCCCACAAGATGAAGAGGGGCTGCAGTCATTTACCTGGGCGTGGCCAGAGTAGGCTGGTGCTGGGTAGAGGAGGCTCTGCGGCCATCACAGTGGGAGGTGGGCTCATTTGGATGCCATTATAGGCTGAGAGCCTGTTTGGAACCCTCCTTTCAGTACAGTCTAACCCTGGGAGAGCAGAGGCGAGCCTGTTGCCCTGAGGCCTGGTATCCATCTGGGCCCCAGGTTCTCCCAGCTGCCTGTGCTCTGTTCCACCAGCTCTTTCACGTGTGTGTCTTCCTGGCCTGCTGCCCAGAGCCTGGTGGACCTTCCCTTGCCCTGGAGTTCAACATAGCCATTCCTGCCCTTCCTGGGTGCTGGTCCTGGACCCTAACCGCTCCACTTCCAGCTGCGGATCCTCTTTGCTGGTGCCTTGTGGCTCCTGCCATGGGGGTGACTCCCTGTCTGCCGATTGGCCCTTCAGGCCTGCTCGGCCTCTGTCCAGGTTGCACGCACTTTGCTGCCCCCAAGGTTTCTGGATTTTTCTGTCATTCCACACCAGCCCTTCTGGCTGCTGGGCCTCTTATAGAGCTGCAGAATTACCCATTGTGGTTTGAAGCTGCATGCTGCTCCATACCCTGAGTGGTGCCTTGGTGGGATTCTTGCCTAAGCTCTCGGGCCCCTCATCTGGAGCATCTGCACAGAAATCCACACCCTGTGCTCCCTCCTCCTGGCCTTGCTGGTAGCCTCCTTCCCGGGCTGCTCCAGGCAGAGGGCAGCCCTGTCTTCAGGTGGGCACTCGGTTCACGGGTGTGGGCAGGGCTTGCCTGCTGGGAGAGCGAGGGTGACTCCAGGCTGCAGAGGGACCGGTCTTGGAGGACACAGGCTGCTTAGAGCAGGTGTGCACCTAGATTCCACTAGGGTTTTGGATGTCTTGATGGTCTCTTAGATTTTAAATTGAAAAAGGAAGAGGAAAAGTTCAGTGCTTGACTGCAAAGCATCTACCTCTAAAATTGGAAGCTTTCCTACCTAGGCCTGCTGGTTCCAGAGCCACAGGGTTCTGGTGGCCCCCAGAGCCTCTGACTCTAGGCACTCACATCGGTGCTGCCCTCTGGTGGAAAGTGTGTGCCCTGCAACTGTCCAGTCCTGCCCATGCTCCTTGGAGTCCTGGGTGCCCATTTGTTGGGGAAACTCAAAGCTCCACCATTGGGGCACCTCCCCCTTGCCAAGGGCTTCCCTATGTGTGGTCCCCCCACACTGCTGTGCTGGTGGACCAGCTGCATCCCGCATGGGGGGGCATGCCATGCTGGATGATAAGCCTGGCGTCTCCTGTAGGACTGTGCCTATGACCTGTGGGCACTGTGGTCGGGACTCCTGGGTTGCAGTGCCTCGCAGGAGATCATTGGCTCCTGGGTTGCTAGGAGGGGGATGAGACACCAGGGGCTCAGCCTGAGGCCAGAGCTGCTGAGGCTCCCAGTCGCCACTGCCCTGCTCAGGGTCTGGCAGCTCGGGAGGGTGGGAGGGTGGGGCGAGGCAGGAGCTCAGGGCTCACCCATCCTGTGCCCCGGACCAGGCAGTGCTGACCCACTTTGGGCGGGCAGCAGGGGAGCTGGGGGTGGGGAGATGTGGAAACTGAATCCGGCCTTGGTCCTGGCCTGGAAAAAAACTTAGTTTCCCATCCCTCTTTATATTGAGGGGAAAAACAGGCAGGAAGAAGAGCCAGGCCTTTGGCTCCTGCCCGGGCAGGAGGGAGTGGGGCTCCAGGTGGGGGGCGCCCGCGCACAGGGGTTCCTGCTCAGCACTTTACTGCCCCCAGGGGTGAGAGGTGGGCCTGTTTTCCCCATTAGTCCTGGTTCCGCCAGTAAACCCGATCCGGTCGGAGCTGTCCTCCTCCCCAGTCAGGGGAGGATCTGTTTTCCAGGTTGGGGTGTGAATCCTTAGTGGCGCCCACTCTCTGACCAGTGGGACAGGGTCAGCCTGGGGTCATGGACGTGTGGGTGGGGAGGGTAGCCTGATGAGGCTCCAGGCATTTCGAGAGTTTGGGGCATCTCTCTGGGCCCTTGGCCAGGGGGTACAGCTGGAAGGCACTGGCCAAACTGCCGAGGGGCAAGGGTCTTGCTCCAAGGAGTGGGCTGACTGGCCGCTGTGACAGGCCGAAGGTGTGTGCCACCTGTGCCTCCCCTGAGTGTTTCCTAGTCGCAGCTCTGCCCTTCTTACATCCTTTGCCTCTGCTTTGTCATCCCTAATCCCAAGTCTTAGCAGCAGCCTCCTCTGCTGGATTTGGGCCCAGTAGGGCCAGCTGTGGGGCGGTTGAACCAGGGGCCCTGCAGCTGGTTTTGGTTGAACAGGCGATGGGGCAGATGGGAGTGGGGCCCTGGTCCTCAGGTGCCTGGCTTTGCCACTGACTGCTTTGGGTGGCTCTGTGTGTCAGCCCCTCAGTGGGTGGAGGCTGGGCATAGCTGCTGAGGCCCCCAGAGGCTAATAGCTAGAGTGGCATCTGTCCGTGCTCAGGCTTAGGGCCAGCTTGGGGCTGCTCAGAGACTCAGGGTGGTGGATGTTTTGTGTGGCTGCTGGTTCTAGGCCTCCCAAATGCCCCACCAGGGTGGGGGGTCTACCTGATGACAGACGTCATCTTGGGCCTCCTGAAGTAATGCTGTCCCCTCTCTCCGCAGGCTGGCGCCCCTTGCCCAAAGACAGAGATGACAAGACCGTCGAGGGGGGATGAGTACGCAGAAGACAGCTCTGATGAAGAGGTGGGGCTTGGGCTCGCTTTCCAACTGTGCCTGGGTGTGGGGGGAGTCCCTTCTGCCAGGGAAGAGGAGTGCTGGAGCCACCCAGAGTGGTGCTGGGCCTTGGGCTGGGTGGCACTGGGGTGTGCTGCGGCCTCTCCCCACGTGGCCATGCTGCTGGGGGTCCAGGGAACCAGGGCTGGCGAGGCTGCGAGGCCAGAGTGTCCTGAGCGGGCGTCCTGGCTCGGGCCCTGCCCTCATCTGGAAGAGTGATTTCGGGGTCTGAGACAGAGGGCGCCTGCAGTGCCTGTGTGTGTCATTACAGGGTTGGGGGATAGACGTGGCTCAGCAGCCCGGTGCCTTGACCTGTGGACAGGCCTCTGACTCCAGAGTGGGTGTCTCCTGGGTGCCCGTGCCGGCCCTGTTTGCTCCTGGGGGCTGTGGGCTCCGAGGAACTATGAGCGGCTTCTTCTACACCCAGCGGCCTGTGTCAGGACAAGCATAGGGTGCTGGGCCAGGCCGGCTTGGTGGGGCAGAACAGGCCCTGTCTGTGGGACAGGCCCTGGAGTGGCCAAGGCTGAGGGCAGCAGTGCTCGGTTAGCCTGCTTGGCTCTGCCCCTTCCTTCTCTGATGTCCCCCAGGAATGGCTGATGTGACCCGGCCACTGCCTCTGCCTCTGATTGAGTTCTGGGAGCCTAAACTTAGGAAGGACAGAGACATTTGGTTGTTTCTCTCATGGAATTTACTGTGTAGAGGGGCCCGTGTGGTGCTGGGCTGGGGGATCCTTCGGGAAGCAGAGGCATGGAGAGGCTATGATGGGTTGTGTCCAGGAGAACATGGCCAGGAGGGGCTGGAAGCTCTGGGAAGCTCTGAGCCCAGAGCTGTGGGGCTGGCAGCGTCCCCTCCTTGGTGTGGCCTGCCACTGGGCAGGGCGGTGGCCCCTGTGGGGAGCTAGGGTGTGAGCCTGTGGGCCTCCTCTAGGCCCTGGGGGCTTTGGTGTGGGCCTGCAGGGAGGGGCCACTCCTCAGGAGCTCTTCCTGCTGCCTGTTAAGACCTGTCCCCAGGGCCAGGGGGAGACACGCGCCCCCTCCCCAGCCCAGCTTCCTCCCCCATCCTCGGCTCTCTTGGCAGCGTCTGCAGGAGCCTTGGCCGCCCGCCCGATCCTGTCTCTGCTGCGCGTTCAGAGAACAGAGACAAAACAAAATAAATTGGTTTCCTGGCCGGAGCAGCGGGCGTACTCGGTGAGGGGGGCCGCACAACGTGGCTCCCTGCCTGTCTCCCCTCCCCCCCCGGGGGGGCTCTGGCTGTCGGCAGCCACATCCTGTCGGCTACTTTTTTATATTTGGTATTTTGAGAAATCAATGATGATTGTAAATGGACTGAAGAGGCTGGAGGAGGGGCCTTTCAGAGTTGGTCACGGCCTTAGGCCTGGCCTGCCTGCCCCTGCCTGCCCACAGGGAGGTGTACCTCGCTGGGCCTGACCAGTGCCACAGTGAGGGTTGGGTGGCCCCCCGCCATGTGTGAGGAAGCCGTGGGGGCTGTGGGGGTTGCTTCCTCCGGTGATGACTATTGCATGTGTCAGTTTAAGTGACAGTACCGGAGCAGAGATGCCTGCCCGCAGGAGCTTCTCCAACATGGCCACTCACAACTCGAGGGGGCGGCAGAGGGCAACTCTAGGAGCCAGGCCAGGCCAGGCCCTGACAGTTGCGTCCCTTCCTGAGAAATTCCCACCCCGAGGTGCATCTGACCTCACCTCAGCAGCATCTAAGGGTGAGGGGCGTGCCATCGGTAGGCAGGGGACAGGCCTGGAGGGAACGAGATGTGGCCATCAGTGCCTGGCACACATGGTCCCTCCCGAGGCACAGGCCTGCCCTCGCCATGGCTGTGCCCGGGTGATTTGCACCTGTGAGAGCCACCGCCTGCTTCGAGGGCAGCCCCTGCTTGCACATCCAGTGAGGCACAACTACTTCCAGCAGCATCTTTAGAGGAGGCTGTAGGTGCCAAGACCCTAGTGCTCCTCCTTGGTCAGCCAAAGGCCCTGGCGGGATTAGCCAGGCAGGCGGAGCCATGTCACCAGGTCTCTGGAGGGCTCAGGACAGGGCAGAGAGGGTCCTGGGGCACTGGGTCGGTCCTCTTAGGAGCCGTGACTTTAGCGGGAACCAAGAGGGATGACTGCCCTGTGGTGTGGGGTCGGCCTGACCACCCACTCCTCACCTCTTTCCTGCCTACTCTGGGTCAGGATCCAGGGCCTGGACATCTGCTGGGGCCTCATTTTGGGGAGAACCCCCCAACACTGACTTAACGGAGCAGCCCTCTCAGAGCGCTGATTCCTGCTTTCGCTCACTTGGCCTCCTCGTTCCCTTCCCCCATGCGCAGCCAGGCGCCTGGAGTGGGCTGAGGGGCGGGTGGGGGTGGAGCCCCCTGGACAAGTGGCTGGGCCTGGCGGGGGTCCTGCCGCCTAGGAGTGGAGGAGCCCCTGAGGAGCTGCTGCACTGCGGCTGCCCCGCCCCCGCATGGCCACCTCACCCCCTCCTCAGAGCACCGGGCTTCATAGACGTGATCTCATCCAGTCGTCGGGACCCCCGGGGGGGGGCGGGTAGGGGGCGGGCCTGTGGCAGACTTGGCCCCTTTTCTGTGTGTCAGGCAACTGGGAGAAACTGAGGCTGGGCCTGACCAGGCGGATCTGCTGTCGCTCACCCTTCTCTTCTGGCCCTGTTTGTCTAGGAAGCGTTGACAGGACACAGGGTCCAGGGGGGCCAGGAATTCTGGCCGAGAGAGGCTGGGGGACGCTTCCCTCCTCGGCAGTGCCCTCTCGGCCCTGGTGGGCACTCTACCTGGACCATCCTCTGGGAGGACTCTTGGGGGTCTAGGGCTGGGGGCTGGGCTGCAGCCCTGCCTGCTCCCTCGGGGACACGGCTAGGCCTGTCTGCATCCAGAACCCGCGATCCCCTCTGCTCTCTCGCCAAACGCCGTTAATGGCTTCTCCCAGCTACTGAACCAGCAGCTGCCTCCAGTGCTGGCGGCCTCCTGCTCCTCCGGGCCGCCCCACCCGCCTGCGTCCTGGCCACCGCCTGCGCACTCTGGCGCTTGCGCTGCTGGCGATGGGAGCCTGTCGGCTCAGGTTTCCAGTGAGCAAGCCAGTGAGTGGCCCTCCCCACTGTGAGCGTCGAGGGCACCAGAGCCTGCATGCTGCTCTGCAGCCATCTCCCCGAGGCCGGCGAGTGTGCCCTGAATGGAGCTGCTGGCAGGACTCACACCAGCCCTTTGGGTCTGGTCTCTTCCCACTGGTGTGCCGAGACTGGCCTTGCCAGGCAGGGGCACGACCTGCGCTGCTGACCCAGGGACCCACCTGTGGCCACAGGGCCAGGCTGGGCGTATGTGGTTTCTCTTGCTCTAGCCTGGTGATTCCTAAGAGCTGCACTTTGTATGCCAGCACTGTCGCTGGCAGGGAGGATTGCCAGCGGGGTGGGTGGGCGGGTGGACAGTGGGGAGGGGCAGCTGGTGGAGGCGCTGCCCCTTGATACTGAGCATCCTTAGCAAGGTCCTGGCAAGGGGCTGCAGGCAAAGATGAGCTCCTTCAGAGCTGTGTGAGAGTGAAGGCCCTCACTTGCTGCTGGGCCACGAAGGGCCAGTTTCCTTGACAGCAGGCACCCAGGGGGCGGGTTGGAGGGTGCTGGTGCAGGTGCCATTGAAAGGAGGGGTTTGCCCTGGGTCTTGGGAGGACGACTTGAAGAGCAGGCCTGTGGCGTAGAGGAGGGGAAGGCATCTGGAGGGCAACAGAGGCTGGGGACAGGGCAGGTGCCCTTTGAGGAGGCCGGCTGCAGAGGGCAGGGCTGCCTTGTTGGGGACAGGAGTTACAGCGAGGGCTTCAGTGTATGGGCAGTGCTCAGGTTTGGGGGTCCTCCACAGTGAGATTTCAGAGGTGCCTGGAGTTGGGGGCTGAGGAGGGGCTGAGTACAGAGCTCTGGACCCCTCTCTCAACTTGAAGCGGAAGCTCTATCTCTGAATATGCCCCTCAGTTCATGGAGATGCAAACCAGGCTGAGCATATATCCCCCACCCTGGTACTCGCAGGAGTGGCTGGGGTCCATCCCCTGCTTCTGAGAAGTCGAGGCTGGGGGTACCCTTTGCAGGATGCCCCCTGGACTCTGACTCTCCCCAGCAGAGGGTCAGGGAGGCCAGGCCTGGGGCAAACTTCTCCCAACCCTGCCGGCTCCGTGGTGGGTGGCTCATGCCACCCCCCTCAGTTGTAGAGGTGCGGGCGGGAGTCCTGGCGGTGGGCACACGGGTGCCCGATGGCTCAGGGATGAGCCCCCCAGCACCTTGAAGGAACCAGTAGATGGTGGGCGGGAGGAGGAGGTAAGGGTGCCTGGGCACAGACCGGGGTCAGTCCATGCGAGGGGGAGGTGAGGCCTCTGGCCTGGCCCCCAGCCCCAGGCAGCAGGGTCCCCTCGATAGGGTTGAACTTGGTCAGGAGGAGGCTGTCCCCTCTGGTGTGTCATGGGTCCTCTAGCGCAGGTTCCAGGGCTGCAGGTGAGCCCAAGGCAGCCTGTGACCCAGCACAGATAAGACACCCGGAAAGGGGGGCAGCTGTGGCGGCACAGGAAGGCCGAAAGCTCTGAGACAGGCGGTGCTTCGCGCAGGGGGAGCTGAGCGAACACTGAACACTACCCGCATTGTAATCGGAGAGGGGCCAGGGGAAGAGAGAGACTGAGCGAGCGGCTGACCCCGAGATCCCGGGGGACAGGTGGGAGAGGCGGAACGAGGAGAGAGTGAAGGATTCCAGAGGTGGGCTGGCTTCCTCTCTCGCAGACAGACACGGGAGGGAGGTGGGCAGCAGGCCAGCCCCGTACCTGCAGTTCCAATCTGCGGTCCTGACAGCTGCAGCCACTTTGGGGAGGGGGAAGGGAAAGGGCTCATCGAGAGCGGAAAAGTCCCAGCCGACACATCAGCTAGTTGCTGCCGTGTCCGGTGCAGTCTGGGGGGTGGGGGCCCCTGCCCAACCTCACGCCACAGGCTTGTCTTGGGGCTGGGTGACCCCCACGCCAGGTTTGGGCCTGGGTTTGTCTGCGCCCTGGCCAGCCTGGCCTGGGGTCTCTGCGGTGCCTGACTCCAGGGGTCACATGTGTTTCCTGGCAGCCCGCAGGTGCTGAGCAGGGCGGGGGCGGCTGGCCTGGTGATGAATCATGTGGTACCGCCAGCGGCTTGTTCCCCAGGCTGGGGACAGGGAGCTGACAGTTGAGGCTGGGCCGAGCGTTTCCAGCCCAGCTCTGCTCACAGGAGTGGCTGCTGGCCCAGGGCGGGAGCCAGGGGCCTCCCTTCCTTGCCAGCTGCCTCTGTGGGGCACATGCAGAGGGAGCCCTGGGTCTTGGTCCTGCAGCGCCCCAGCATGGTGGGGGGCGAGGCTGGACTCTGGGAAGAAAGCCAGGGCGGCGTGGGCAGGGAGCACCTGCCATCTCTCGGCTGTCGGTTCCCGCCGTGTGGACCTGTGTGGAGCCACAGGCTGGGGCCGCCCACGCCACCCCCAGTCTGGTTTGAATCTGGAGCAGTGGAGGGTGACGGAGTGTTCCTCTCAGCCCCTCCCTTCCTCCTGCTGGCTGTCGGGCCAGGCCCTCGGCCGCTGCTACCGGTGCAGCTCGGGGAGCAGCTGGGCTGGCTGCCCAGACCTGAGGCTGGCCAAGCTGCAGCCGCTGCCGGAGTCAGGCCCCACAGCAGAGGCCTCGGCCGGGCGCGTGCCGCGCCCCGGCCATCTGGGCCCCTGGGGGTCCTTCCAGCCCTGAGGCCTTCGTTTCGGTCCCTGTCCCCTTCCATCTGGCTCTGTTCAACACTCCAGCCTCCAGCTCTTGTCTGGTGGACTCTGAGCTCCCACTTGGTCTTGCTTAGACTGCAGTGCCTACTTCTGCGCTTCCTGGTCATCACACTCGGCTCCCTCCCCAAACCAACCTTGCCCTCTTGCACTGGCTCCACACCACTGGTGCCAGCTGCAGAGCCCCATTCCTCTGTCCTGTCCCTGTCCCCACCATCCCTGCTTCTCGGGGCCCTTTGCAGTGCATATCCCTCTGGTTTGTTTCTGACATTGTCTGGGCCACTCTGACCACCGAGAGGGTGCCCGCCGTTGACCTTGGGAGTTCCTGTGAGGCATGTGCACCCCTGCCGGGGCCCAGGTCTGGGAATGGGAGGCAGTGGGCGAGGGGAGGTGAGCCACTGCTTCTCAGCGGACCTGCAGCCAGCGGTCGACAACTGGGGCCCATGGGCTGGCACCTCCCTGCCAGGTCTGCTAACATTGCACAGTGGCTTTGGTGTCAGGGCGGGAGGCCTGACAGGGTGCTCAAGGAAAGCATGGGAGGGGAAAGGGCTTCCCTCACCTCCCAGCTGCACCCTGACCCCCTCCCCTGGGCCCTGACTCCCCGGTGGGTGGGGACTTCTACAGCAATGGTGCCCTCTCCTCCCCCTCTGGCCAGCTGTGGGCTCCTGCAGGATTAAGGGGAGGAAATTTGGGGTTGGGTTTCTCTCTGAGCGAAACCTGCCGCTGCAACTTTTTATCCTGCTATATTTCTATCAGATTGGACACAGCCCACCCCCCAGCCGAAATGGCTCTGGCTTTGAGAATTTCCTCCAAAATTACACCACCGCTTCCTGCTCCACATTCCCTGGAGCCCGTCTGTGCAGAGGAGGGACAGCTCTGGCCCTGCCCTGCAAGGGTGCCCCCAGGGCCTCAGCACCTGGTCTCCCCAGGGCCAGGGGCACAGGAGGGCGGGGGTCCTCGAAGGGGCCTAGGCCGGCCAGCCTCCCGCACCTGGCGCCCTCCGCCGCTCCCCACCCACCACCCGCCGGAAGTCAGACTGCTGGCCGCCTGGGTCGGTGGGGGAGGTGTTCCGCATGGAGCTGCCTGGCCTTTCTTCTCTGCGGTGCCCAGAGCTCCCCCGCTGCACTAATTGTCACCTGTAGGACTGTAATGCCGGCCAGCTGTGCAGGCGCCTGGTGGGGGCTGCGAGCCCCCTTGGGGCCAGCGGGGTCTTTGGGGTGTTAGGTGGGATGGAGTGGTGGACGACCAGGAGTCCTCCTTCCAGTGTGCAGCTGGTGCGGGTGAGATGTGGCCTCTCTGATCATAGCTCGAACAAACAGGCAGCAGGCCCCATAGCTCTCTGGGGCGCAGGCAGGCACCAGTGGGGCACTTGAGTGCACTCTGCCGGGCAGCACCACATGCCCAGCCCTGTGCCCGCTTCGTGGGGCCCT
>PVLC010010928.1:10809-48874 GCA_004027655.1 Graphiurus murinus
CCCCCCCCCCCCCCCCAGGGCTGACAGACGGCTCTCCTCTGGTGACTGGGGCGCCCTAGCCTGACAATGGTGGAGCCTGGGGTAGGTGTGCAGGCTCTGCTGCTGGAGCATGCATGGTGAGTTCAGAACCTTTCACGAGGACAGTCTGCTTCTGTATTTGGAAGATAATTGTTCCATTTTTAATTATACAAAATTTCCAGACTTTATATTATCATATCAAAGATGCAAGATGCCGGCACTCAGCCCAGGTAGGGAGCCGCATGGAAAGTCCCAGTGGGCCAGGGAAGTGCTGGCTGCTCAGTCAAGCCACCACCCATCTGTCCGCTGGCCCTGCTCACAGCCAGGGTGGGTCTGGTCTGGTGGTGCACTCTCAGGAGTCCTGTGCCCAGGTCAAGTCCAAGATGGGGCATCCACCGTCCCTGGTGGCGTCCGCTTCCCTGCTGCCTGGGCCCTTCTCCTAACTCCGAATTGCCGTCTTTCTGTCACGGTCCTTGCTCTGCAGAGGGAAGGAGGGGTGTCAGGCCTGAACAGTGACCAGCAGCACCACCCAGGGCAAGTCCTGGTCTCTAGCTCCCTACCGGGTGCTGCCTCTGGTGACCAGTGCTGAGGCACCCCCCTTCCAGGCTTCCCACATGCATTTTGGGGAGGGGAGTACATTGCTGCACAGCCGAAACTGTAAAATTAAATTTCCCAGATGTTCAGGCCCCAGGAGCTCGCGCGTGCTGTCTGGAGAGGAAATGGGGATTGGGAAAAGCCGTTGTATTTTCTCCCTGCTCACCCTGCTTTTCCGGTGCCACCAAGCGCGGCTGGAGCTGTAAATCAAGGCCGGCCAGGTCTCCCAAAGCCTGGCCCTCACCCCCAGCCTGTCTCCTGCTGGCCTCTGCCTTCTGCCTCCTGCAGGCCAGGGGGAGGGACAGCAGGTGCCTGTAAGCCTTGGGGTGGTAGTGGGCTTCAGGGGCTCAGGGTGGCAGTGTGCAGACCCCAGGGGTCCCTCTCTGAGCGCCTCCTCACTCCTCAGCACCCATCGTCTGGAGGCAGGGCCCGTGGGCTTAAACCAACTTTGAACTTCCTGAATACCGCTCACTTCATTTCACAACTTGCTGAGGAGGGCCTCAGCCTGTGCCAAGGAGACACCTCAGGGTGTCTGCCTTGCCTTCCCCCAGGCCCCTGCATACGGACATCTAGCCGTCCCTCCTTCTGGCCCTAGTTTGTAGGTCCTGGTGACCCACTCAAGCCAGAGCCAGTGTCTTGGGGAGAGGCCCCAAGAGAAGGCCCAGCCTTGCTCTCCCCAGAGGCAGCTGCTTCCCTGTGTCCCTTCCCAGGGTCCAGCTTGGGTGGCAGAGTTCCCTGTCTGTGCCCCGCTGGGGAGTCTGGCCCTCAGGTGGGTGGGTGGACAGGTGAGGTGGGCCCCAGGGCCGCGGCCTCGCTCACCAACTTTCTCTGGTTGCTGAGGCAGAAGGTGCAGATCTGTTTGGGCTGCGCATTCTCTCCGTCCCGGGCTGGCGGCAGGGTGGGCGGCGGGGGGCTGCCGGTCCGCGCCGCGTGGAAGAAGGCGGGCCCCGAGTGGCATGGCTGCCCGTCGCCGCACGCCTCGCCCACCAGCAGCACGTTGCCCAGGTGCGAGATGTAGCTGGAGGCCAGGCGCAGCGTCTCGATCTTGGAGAGCTTGCGGTCGGCCGGCTCGGTGGGGATGAGCGTGCGCAGCGCCGTGAAGGCCGTGTTTACGCTGTTGGTGCGGTCCCGCTCGCGCGCGTTTGCAGTGTGCCGCTGCCGGGGCTCGCGTCCCGGCCGCCCCCCGGGCCCCGGCGCCCCCGGCCCTGCCCGCCGGCCCCCGGCCCGCCGCCGAGCGCCCTGGAGGCCACAGCGCGCGGCGTGCACACGGCAGGGCTTCTCGTCGGAGCCCGAGCTCTCGCTGCCGCGGTCCTCGTCTTCCGACAGCGGGCTCACCTCGGGGTATAGGTAGCGGCCCGGCGGCGCCGAGCGCAGCATGGCGAAGGACACGGGCCGAGGGCCGGCGTCAGCTCTGCCGCGCGCTGCTCATGCCGCCTCCTGCGGCCACCGCGGGCCTCTCGGGCCGCTGGCCGGGCAGACGAGGCACGGGTCTCGGCTGCGCCCCGCGGTGGCGGCTGCCGGGCGCCGCGCGCACACGTGCGTCCGGGCTGGAGCGGGGCCCCGAGCCTCGCCTTTATAGTGCCGGCCGGCCCCTCCCCCGCCCGCCTCCCGCCGGCCCGAGAGAGGCTGCCGAGCTGGGCCGCCCCTCCGCCGCCTCGGGCCGCGCCTCCGCCTCCGGGGCTGGAGCATCCTTCTGGCTCTGGGATGTCAGGAAAGTGGGAGCCCCTGGGGTGCTGGGCTTCCCAGAGACCTCGGTGCCCTCCCCTCCCCCCTCAGCGGAGGAGTAAATTGAGACTCACCAGCAGGCTTTTCCCCTGGCCTGCCCAGGTTAACCCAGTTGCCCTAGCCGCCCCCTCTCCCTCCGGTGGGCACGAGCGGGCTGCCCAGAGGAGTGTGCCCTGACAGCTCAGGCAGGCAAAGATGTGTGTGTGGGGGGGTGGCCCAACTTGTCTATCCTACACCTGCCTGCTCTAGGTCAGTTCCTGCCGGAACCTTCTCTCCTCTGCTAGCTCACTAGTCTAGCCGGGCCTCTGGGAAACTGCCCCATCCCTTGCTGTGTGCGCCCTCAGCCTCCTCCAGGGCAGCACCGGTGCACACGGGTGAGACAGCTCCTCCCAGGGCTCCTCTCCTCTGGAGATGGCTGTGTAGATGTGGAGGGAGCTGGAGGCCTCTCCCCTGTAGGAAGGAAGAAAGGCAGTTCTCGGGCGGCTGGAGTGGTGCCTGGGGGCAGCCTGCAGGGAGGGCCTGATGTGGGCAGGTGCAGGGGCAGAGCCCAAGGGTCCTGTGCTGCTGTAGAGGGGCCTCGGGCACCAGCTGTGCCCCCATGGCTACTGTTGCAGGAAGCGGCCGCCTGGGCAGCAGTCCCTGGCTGGGAGGAGTGAGGGTGGTGGCTGGCAGGGGCCGAGACCAGGAATGTGTGTCCAGGAATGTGGCTGCTCTGCCCACCCTAAGGGGGGTGAGACTGATGGAGGCCTGGGGTCCTCAGCTCCCTGCAAAGCATGAGTGCAGTGACTTGTCTCCCTGTGGAAGGTGTGAGGAGGGGTCCTCCCTGGCCCCTGCCTCAGAGCTGCCCACTTCTGCTGAAGGCCCCTGCCAGGGGAGGGAGCCCACGGGCGATGAGGTCATCGCTGTCTGTGGCTGCCCAGAGCCCTGGCCAAGGAATCCAAAGAGGGGGAGGCCAGGGCTGGCACCACTTCAGTGGAAAATGTGAAGGTGCGGCTCCAGGCCTCAGAGGGCCGGGCGGGGGGGCAGCACCGGCTGCTGTGCCACGTCAGACGCCAGGGCCAGGGCCTGGGCACGTGTTGGGTCCGCGACCTCGGGGCACTCGAGTCTGCTGCTCTGACTCTTGCCCTTCAGCCTCTTCCCTGTGCTCCCTGGGTGGCTCGAAGGGAGGGATGCCGTGGAGAGGACAGGTGCTGATGTGGTGGCCATGGCCGCAGGACATCCGGAACACGGTGGGCAACGTGCCCCTGGAGTGGTATGATGACTTCCCACATATCGGCTATGACCTGGACGGCAGGCGCATCTACAAGCCCCTGCGGACTCGGGATGAGCTGGACCAATTTTTGGACAAGATGGATGACCCTGACTTTTGGTGAGCTGGCTCTAGGTGGGGTCTGGGTGTCCATGGGGTGGGCATGGCTCTGACTGGCTGCCCCCTAGGCGCACGGTGCAGGACCGGATGACGGGGCGTGACCTGCGGCTGACGGATGAGCAGGTGGCCCTGGTGCGGCGGCTACAGAGGGGCCAGTTTGGGGACGTGGGCTTCGACCCGTATGAGGTGCGTAGCAGCAGTTAGCCCGGGGGCTGGAGGGTCAGGCCAGGGCCCAGCCTGCACATCCGTGCCTGTCTTCCCAGCCAGCCGTGGACTTCTTCAGTGGGGACGTCATGATCCACCCAGTGACCAACCGCCCGGCTGACAAGCGCAGCTTCATCCCATCCCTGGTGGAGAAGGAGAAGGTAGGAGCCACCTGGCCGCCGGCGTGGGGCCCCGCACTGCCCACGCTGACCTGGCGCTGTCTGTGCAGGTGTCTCGCATGGTGCACGCCATCAAGATGGGCTGGATCCAGCCTCGCCGGCCTCGAGACCCCACCCCCAGGTTCTACGACCTGTGGGCACAGGAGGACCCCAGTGCTGTGCTGGGGCGCCACAAGATGCACGTGCCGGCACCCAAGCTGGCCCTGCCTGGCCACGCCGAGTCCTACAATCCCCCTCCTGAATACCTGCCCAGCGAGGAAGAGGTAGGCCTACGCCAGGTGGGGTGTGGACCCAGCCGTGTTCCTGCTTCCCTGGCTCACCACCTCTGCCCATCTCCACAGCGCCTGGCATGGGCACAGCAGGAGCCAGCTGAGAGGAAGCTCAACTTCCTGCCTCGGAAGTTCCCGAGTCTTCGGGCTGTGCCCGCATACGGCCGCTTCATCCAGGAGCGCTTCGAGCGCTGCCTCGATCTGTACCTGTGCCCTCGGCAGCGCAAGATGAGGGTATGCGGGGAGTGGCGGCGCGCCAGGGGCGTGGCGAGAAGGCGAGGCTGACTGAGTGCTCTTCTACCCCAGGTGAACGTGGATCCTGAAGACCTCATCCCCAAACTGCCTCTGCCAAGGGACCTGCAGCCTTTTCCCACGTGCCAGGCCCTGGTGAGTGGGGGGGCAGGGGTGGGGGCAGCCAGGGGCAGCGTGTTGCCCGTCTCATTGCTGCTCCTCTGCAGGTCTACAGAGGCCATGCCGACCTTGTCCGCTGCCTCAGCGTCTCCCCAGGGGGCCAGTGGCTTGCTTCAGGTGGGCCTGGGCCTGGGGGGGCAGGTGGGGCGGGCGTTTGTGGGGGAGGCCGTTGCTGAGGGTCTTGTGCTGCGTCCAGGCTCAGATGACGGCTCACTGCGGCTCTGGGAGGTGGCTACTGCCCGCTGCATGAAGTGTGTGCCCCTGGGGGGCGTGGTGAAGAGTATTGCCTGGAACCCCAACCCCACCGTCTGCCTGGTGGCTGCAGCCATGTGAGTGTGTGCCGGGGCTATGAGCGCATGTCGGGAGAGGGGGGCACGGTGCTGAAGGGCTGTGTCTGGCCCATAGAGACGACTCGGTGCTGCTGCTGAACCCCGCCCTGGGGGACCGGCTCCTGGTGGGCAGCACGGACCAGATGCTGGGGGCCTTCAGCCCACCCGAGGAGCCTGTCCAGCAGCCTGCCCACTGGCTGGAGGCCTCAGAGGAAGAGCGCCAGGGGGGCCTGCGGGTGCGCATCCGTCACGGCAAGGTGAGTGTGTGTGTGTGTGTGGGGGGGCAACTCAGCAATCAGCCAGCACTAGTCAGCCAACATCAGGTCTCTCTTCTGCAGCCAGTGACACAGGTGACCTGGCATGGGCGTGGGGACTACTTGGCTGTGGTGCTGGCCACCCCGGGCCACACCCAGGTGTTGCTCCACCAGCTGAGCCGGCGTCGCAGCCAGAGTCCCTTCCGCCGTAGCCATGGACAGGTGCAGCGCGTGGCCTTCCACCCCACCCGTCCCTTCCTCTTCGTGGCCTCTCAGCGCAGTGTCCGCATCTATCACCTGCTGCGCCAGGAGCTCACCAAGAAGCTGATGCCCAACTGCAAGTGGGTGTCCAGCATGGCGGTACACCCTGCAGGTGAGGGGACACACACCTTGAAGTGTGGGCGGGCACGCACCCCCAAGTGTATTAAGGACAGCCTGTCACCACTCTGGCCCCCAGGTGACAATATCATCTGCGGCAGCTACGACAGCAAGCTGGTGTGGTTTGACCTGGACCTCTCCACCAAGCCTTACAAAGTGCTGAGGTAGGTGGGCAGTGGTGGGGGCAGTGGTGGCGGTGGGCGGCCTCTTTGGGCCAGGCCTGCTGCCAGTCCTCCCTCCCTAGGCACCACAAGAAGGCTCTGCGGGCTGTGGCCTTCCACCCCCGGTACCCACTCTTCGCATCTGGCTCTGACGACGGGAGTGTCATCGTCTGCCATGGCATGGTGTACAAGTGAGTGCTGACCCCTGCCCAGCCCCGTCCCCCTGGGGACTGTCCGACTGTACCCTGAGCCTCTGTCCTCCACAGTGACCTGCTGCAGAACCCCCTGCTGGTGCCCGTCAAGGTGTTGAAGGGACACTCGCTGACCCGAGACCTGGGTGTGCTGGACGTGGCTTTCCACCCCACGCAGCCGTGGGTCTTCTCCTCGGGAGCAGATGGCACCATCCGCCTCTTCACCTAGGCCGCACCTGCCGCGGGGTGGGCCGGGCAGGACGGGATGGGCGGGGGCCATGTGCGGGGACCTTCTCAATAGAGGCCTTTCTCGCTGGCGCCTCCTGCTCCTGCCTTCTTTACTTCTTGTGGGTGCAGGGGAGGGGAAGGTGCCACCCCAGGTCCAGCCACCCTCCTGGCCTGTCCCAGAAGTATTACTGCACCCTGTCACCCACCAAGGAGCAAATGGCTTTATTGGGAAATTGGGATGGGGGCACACTGACTCGCCCCAGCCAGTCGTCTCCAGCACGTTCCTCACTGAGGCGGCGCCAGATGGTGTCGCGCCCGCAGGCCTGCTCCTCTCCCTGTCCCGTCAACCAGCGAAGGGTCCCCGGAGGCCCGCCTCCAGGCGGGCACACTGCTGGCAACGGTGCTGGCAGTCTCAGGCGAACTTCACCATGCGGCCCAGGGTCTCGGCGGCCTTCTCCCGCACCACGGGGGCCGGGTCCCGCAACAGGAGCTGCAGTGCTGGGGCAGAGGAAGAGCCCGTCGTGTGCGTGCCCTGAGCCTGCTCTGGGGCCGCCCACAGCCTTCCTAACAGACAGGGCTCTGCCGGGAGGGCTCAGGAGCCAACGGAAAGATAGTTTTTCCTTTTTTAGTGTTTTTTAAGCTCTTTTGGAACCGTTAGGAAGTTTCCGTGAATTACTAGAGACGATGAGGTCACCAGTGACAGGGAAAAAAATCCTGAAATCCAGGAAAATTGCTTAGTCCCTGCTGGTGCCCACGGGGTCAGCGGGGCCCGGCAGAGCAAGGCAGGCTGGGGTGGGGCGCTTGCACCGCGGGGGCACTCACCTGCAGTAAGTTGCTCCAGGTCCACCTGTGGCCGGTGCTCGGGCTCTGCGTGCAGCACCAGGAACCCTGCGGCAGGCGGGGTTAGGTGTGTGGCAAGCACGGCGATGAGGGGTGGGGGTTATGGGGGCACTCACCTGTGAACATGGGAGCTGCGGCGCGGACATCCTCCCAGCTGCTCTTGAAGTAGAACAGGTTGGTGCTCACCAGGCGGCCCAGCAGGTCAGGGAAGTGGTGCATCTGCAGAAGCAGGTCAGGTGGTCAAGGCTGCCAGCCCAGCTTCAGAGGCTCCTCCCCTCCCCGGTGCCGCCTCACCAGGTGCTTGCAGGTGGAGTTGAGGAACTCGCCGAAGTGCAGGCTTCGGCCCTCCTGCAGGTGCTTCTGGAAGCTGGCTGCCAGCTCTGCACACTCCAGGTTGGTGGCACACATGCACAGAGCGAACTTGCAGGCCTGTGGGACGTGGTGCTGAGCCCCCAGCCCGGCCCGCCCGCCTGCCCCCTCCTCCCCACTGGCTACTCACGCTGGCCACCGGGGCCTGAGGGTCCTTCAAGTGTAGTAGGAGGGGCACCAGCCCACCTATGACCTGCTCCAGGAAGACATCCTCGCAGTCCCCGAGGCAGGCCTTGTTGAGGTGCCCAAAGAGGCGGATGGATGCTGTCCGAAACTCCATCTTCTCCTGGTAGGGGTGTGGCCGTGTCACCGCACAGTCGCCCGAGCAGCAGCCCTCCCTTGTGCAACCCTGGGCCCGTCCTGTGCTGCAGATGGATGGGACATGGAGGAGGGGGGTGGATCTGGGAACAGGACCCCTTTGGCTGGGATGGTTGGAGCCAGGCCCAGCAGGGATGCTTAGATAGGCCCAGGATCCATTTGTGGGGATCCACACGGTAGAAGGATCCATCTGGCAGTGATGAGAGCACAACTCATGAACTTGGGGAGCTGAGGCTTCCAGCTCTGAGAGGAAGTGGGGAGGGCCCTGACGGGTGAAGTGCAGGGGTCCTCCCCCCCCACCAGCCTACGCTGTCGAAGAAGGGCCGGATGCGGATGGCCGTGTGCAGCAGCACCGAGCGCAGGTCCCAGGGCTCCACCAGGTCCAGCAGTCGCGCGAGGCCCACCATTGCCTCCAGGGCCACCAGGCTGTGGGGGTCGTCCCCGTCGTCCAGCCCGCTGATCATGGCTGTCAGGAGCTGGGGGCCATGGGCCCGTACCTGGGAACCCTCGCTCAGTCTGTGCCCCATTCACCCAGCCCCCCTGCAAGCATACCCTCCCATGCAGCAGCACCAGGGCCACCCCTGCACCTCCCGCCGTCCACGTCCGCCAGGGCCGCAGGGGCTGGTGAGCCAGGCCCACCTTGCTGGGGGAGCCGGAAGCAACGTTGGCCAGGCCACGCAGCACCAGCCGCCGCACACTGGCGCTGGAGTCCTGCTGCCGGGTAGCCAGGTTGTCTAGCAAGGACTCCAGAAGCATCAGGTCGTTGACCACATTGCTGCTGAGCAGCTGAAGGCAGAGGACATTGTGACCACCTAGTCACACTGGCCAAGACCTGCCCCTCACCAGCCCAATGACACCCACCCAGGCCTGTGGCACCTACCACCAAGAGAGCCCCCCGACACACACCAGGGCATCGGGTGTCCCCAAGCAGAAGGTTCTGGCAGCGCTGGAGAGGCCAGGACTACCTGTCCTCCACCTCTAACCCCTTTTTTAGCCATGGGCAAAGGGCACCTTCCGCCCAATGCAGAGCAGGTGGCCATGCAGACATCACACCTCCCTGTGAGGGCCTCACCTCAGCCAGGAAGGCCGTAGAGGTGACCCTCTGGATCTCATACACGCTGCTGTGTGTGCACACGAGCGCCTTCATCACCAGCGGGAGCCGGGGCCCTGCGCACTTGGCCATGGCTCTAGGGAAGAAGGCCCCAGGGGACAGGCTGCAGCGGCTCCCCAAGCTTGCAGAGCCCTGCAGTCTAATGCCACGTGGCCCGAGACACTTGTGCTTCCCGCTGCGGACCAGCTCTGCAGGCTCTTCCTCCCTGACACCCCTGCCAGGGGCGGCCTCTCCCAGCCCATGGAAGCGCATCCTGGTGCCCTTGGGTGGCTTACCTGGCCAGCTGGGTGACCCCCTCCTCATGCCCTGCTGAGCTCGGGAGCAGCGCCCAGCCCCCCTCTAGCTCCACACACTGCACCACGTCCTGACTGCCGCCACGGAGCAGCAGGGCCTGTAGGGCGTCCACTGCAGAGCTGTGGGGACACAAGGGCTCAGCTGCCAAGGGTACGGCCTTGTGCCCCCACCACTGGGGCTACCCTTTGGGGAACTATGGGGCGTCTTTGGTGACCGGCCTGAGGCACAGATCTGGCTCTTGGCCTACAGGTGAGCTATCCAGGTCAGCCTTGGCCACTCTGCCTTGGAGGGGCCACGGGCAGAGACGCCTGGCGCCAACAAGCACTCTGGGCACTGGGGCTGCAGTGGGCACATGTCCTGGCCCCAGGTGCCAGCAGAGGCCACACTGGGCTTCCAGTCTCTTTCCAAGCACCTTTCTTGCCATGTGCAGGCCAGCCCCAGCCAACCTGCCTGCTTTGGGGGCCCCAGAACCATGTGCCACATCTACCCTGAGACCCAGAGCCCTCCAGAAGGGGTGGCAGACTGGGTCCCCAAGGCTAAGCAGGGCTGTCAGGTGAAGGAGCAAAAAACACAGCCTCGCACTGCAGTGGCTGGCAGTGTGGCAAGGTGACGTGGGACCCTCACCCACCAGAGCTCACAGGCACCTGCCTCCAAGAAATGAGGCGGAGATCAGTCTTGCAGGGCTCAGCTGGAATTTAGTATCTGCCCCCTGCACTAATAAGCCCTTCTGGGCAGCAGGGAGCAGCATAGGGCCCCTCAACAGATGGGGTTCAAAGAGGAAGGGCAGGAAGGTAGGTAACAAGATTATGGGAGGGTCCACTGATGGTTCACATAGGAGGCAGGTACACAAGGCAGCGGGCCAGGCCCTTAGAAAGACGCTTGTGGGAGTGGAGGGCCCAGGAAGCAGGAGCTAGCTAGGGCTTCCTCTGCCCAGCACTCCCCCCATGAGCATGCTCAAGAGGTGTTTGTGGCCAGCAGCTAGACTAGAGCTTCCTGCAGCCCTCTGTCCCACCTCGCTGGGCTCTCCCCAGAGACAGTGCTGGAGGCAGCTCCAGGAATCCCCGATTCCTGGGGAGGGTCTGGTCCTTGAGCCTGGGGCCTGGATGCTGAGGGGGCTCCTGCCTCTGGGTACAAGGCACCTTGGTACGTAGGGGGTTGGGCCAGCCACAGGCTGAGTGGGCCCCACGAGTGGGGTGCTAGGCCAAGGACCAGAAGGGCCACAGCTGACTCCAGCTCAGGTGCAGCTCCACCTGCCCAATCCACATCCTGCCGGCGGCCATGCAGCTAGGCTGAGGGGCCACCTGGACCAGAGGCTGCCCTCCAGGCAGAGAATGGCTACCTGCAGCAGTTATCCACCGGCTACAGCACATCCAGAGGGAGGGGCGTGTTGGGCTCAGAACCCTGTTCAGGGTTTAGAAGAGGGCAGCCCTTGCCTGTCCGCACAGAACATTGACGGGTGTGACATTTGCAGAAGCCTGTCTCCCTGACGACCTCCCTGTCAGCCAGGCTCTGCGAATGCCCAGCCTAGGGGCTCCGGGGTACTTGCAGGCAGATGGCACGGACTTATAGCATGCCAGCCGAGGCTGGCGGGGCCAGCAGCCACTCCGTCCTAGTCACATTTTCCACTCAGTCTTCGTGGAGCCAGGCCAGCCCTGGAGTCGATGAGTTGGTCCTGGGCTGAAGAGCCCAGTGGAGGAGGTGGTGGTGATGGGGTAAACGGAGGCTACCCCCCCATATGTCCCTATGCAAGGTACACACCCAAACCTGGTCATCTGAGCAGGACGGAGTTGGGGCAGTCGGTGTGGGGGCATGCCAGAGCAGAGCTCACACTATGGGGGCTCTGGTGGCACTGTCAGGCCCACCCTAGGGGTGTCACCTTTCTCTGGGCAAACCGTAGCCCCAGGGCCCTGCATGGAACCCTGTTAGACCAGAAATGGTCGCGAACCAGCAGGTAGGGTCCAGACACCCGTGCTGCTGAGCGTGGGGGCCCAGGCCCAGCCAACATCAGGACACAGTTCCACCTCTCCTGCCACTGTGTCCTGTGCCGGAACCCAGGGCTCCTCAGAGAACACAAGATCCCACCCCCAGCAGCCGAAGGGGCCAGGGGCAAGGCCCTCGCCAGGCCCAGGGAGTAACAGCGACTCGTGCCGGGCCCGGGCACACTCCAGGGGCACGATGCTGGGACAGTGTGCTTCCACACCCAGAAGACCCACGACCCTGCCTTCGAGAGAGGGCACAACATGGCCCCCGAGTGCCCTAAAGCCCCTGCAGCTAGCACGGCCACATGGATATGCAGTGATCCCAGTGCCCAGCCCCGGCCCTGCCTGCACAGATGAGGAGACCAAAGGAGCTGCAGACAGGGGGACCTCTGCTCCCAGCACCAATGGGGAACCCTCCCGGGTGCTCCGTTGTACAGAACGGATGGGGCTGGCACCCTGCACGTCCTCTCCCGGGGCCAGGCAGCTGACACCCTCCCCTGCCTCCAGCAGGCACACACACCTGTGCTCACAAGGCACACAAGAGGCGAGGCCCCCATTACCTGCAGGGTTCGAAGTTCTGGGCAGCCAGCGCCGGGCCAGCACCCCTCCTCTCCTTGGCCTGCAGGTTCCGAGGCAGCTGGACACCCAGGGTGCAGCTGACATGCAGCAGGAGTGCCGCAAACAGCTGGGGGTAGAGCTCGAGCACTGCGGCTCCCGACGCTGGGGCGGACATGACCTCCCGGAGTGCACAGGTGGCCTAGGGAGAAGCCACCACGGGTCCCACCTCTAGGCCATGACGACACCTGTGCCCTGCACTCCAGGCCCCACGTGCAGTGGGGTTCTCAGGTCCCCAGGGAGAGGCAGGAGGAGCCCCGGGACCACGGGGCAGAGAGGACCCCGCACAGGAGGCCGGGCCATGGGGCAGCGCAGCCGTCCTCGGGAAGGGCCTCAGGCCATCTGTTCCTTAGAAAGTAAGAGGAAATTCTCACAGCTGCTTTATTGCTTAGAATGCGGCCAGGCTGGGTTTATTTTTTTTCCACAGGATAAAACATGAAGTGGGCTCCCTTGGGGGCCAACACCTGCCAGGCTTTACGAGCCTGGGCCCCGAGCTCACAGCACCGGACCCTGCTGCAGCTGCCAGGTGCCTTGGGGTGCCCTGGCCTCCCTGTGGGGGTGGGGCGGCATGTCAGTGGCCCTCAAGCCCCACTCACCGCGAGGGGCACCAGTGTGGCCACTCGGTCAGGGGTGCTGCCCGGCAGGAAGGCCCGGCTCTCCTTGAACGGGACGTCCCTGCTCATCTTCTCCAGGAGCAGCCCCAGGACCTGGGCAGTGAGGCTGGGCTCCACGGCCAGCGCCCGCCACAGGGCACAGGTGCGGCTGTGGGGAAGAGGTCACCGGGAGCCACTTGGCCACAGCACCGCACGCTGGCACCTCTGCCTGCCACCTGGTGCCGCAGCCACAGCGCTGCTGTGCTCAGACACCGAACCCAACCTGGGCGAGATGGAAATGGTGTCCTGGCCCGAGACCTCAACTCACCCCTCCCTTCACCCCAGAGGTCTTTAAACAGCTGGCAATAAAAGACAGGGAGGAAAACACAGAGGGCCACAGGCAGGGACCGTTGAAGGTCCCTAGGGAGCTGCCTGAAGCAACATACAGCCAAGGACTGCGGAGGACCCGGGTCAGGCAGCGTAAGGGAAGCGCTCAGACATGCTGGGAGCAGCTACGCTTAGGTGTTTACGGAAACACAGGACAAATTTCAAAGTGTCTAATGGGAATTGGAAACGCAAATCGGACATAGCAAATTTGAGAGAGAACAAGAGAGTTCTTTCAGAAATGAGCCAGAGCCAGGCATGGTGGCGAAGGCCTATAATCCCACTACTTGGGAGACTGGCACAAGAGGATTGCAGGTTCAAGGACAGTCTTGACAAGTAGTGAGACTCATCAATGTAGCAAGACTGTTTTAAAATAAAAATAAAAGAGGTCTGGGGGTGTAGCCTGGAGGTAGAATGCCTCTAGGTTCAATCCCCACTACCACAAATAGAAAAGAAAAAAGGAAGGAAAAGGAAAAGGAAAGGAAAGGAGGAAGGAAGAAGGAAAAGAAAAGGAAAGAAAGGCAGACAGCCGGGTACAGAGGTGCACCCCTGTACTCCCAGATACTATGGAGGGTGAAGTGAAGGATTGCAAGTGAAGCTAGCCCGGGCAGCTTAGCAAGACTGTGTCTCAAAATAAAATAAAAGGAAACAAAACAGTAACAATGAGTGGACATACCTGGTGTGGGCCTGGGTGCGGCAGAAGAGGAGAACAAGGACTTGGAAATAAATGGAGGGAACTGTGGGGCCCAGCAGAGGAGGAGCAAGGTGAAGGTCAGAAGCCAGAATGAGAGGCGGAGGGCAGAACTGGCATCCCAAAGCAGAGGAAAGGGAAACATCGGAAAAGGAAAAGCTATGGACTTTCAGAGCTCCGCTATAGACCTGCTGCAGAATGAACGGAAATCCCCCCAGCAAGAGGCGGAGCACCAGCGCCACGGGGGCCACGGCTGCCACAAGATCAGGAGCGAGACTCAAGCCTGCTTCTCAGGAGCAAGCGGAGGAAGCCAGACACCAGTGCACATTATCTCACACACACCAAAGACACTTCCGTCCTAGAATCTGAAATCTGCAGGAATAATACGCAAGAAGGGTGACCCAAGACATCTGATAAACAGAAGCAAGACACCGAGGGACTCTCACTAAGATGAAGGGCGGTGATGGAGACCTGAGGTGCAGGAACGAGGAGGGTGCAGCCGTCCCGCACGGCCCTTCAGCTGCAGGCCAGGCCAGGCCCACCTGCGCCAAGACAGACCCATGGCCCCCGCCCCAATGGGACAGGGTCACCGCGCGCTGCACCCCGCAGAAGCAGCCGTGGACAGTGGGGGGTGAGCGGGCGCAGCACGGTGGTACGGAGGCAATTGTTTCCTCTTTGGCACATGTTAGGCAATATTCTTTTCTTTCTGTGGTACTGGTGATTGAACCCGGGGACATTCTTCCTCTGAGCTCCACCTCCAGCCCTATTTTTTTTATTTTGAAGCAGGGTCTCGCTAGACTGATGAGTCTCACTACTTGCTGAGGTCGTCACTGAACCTGGATTCTCCCACCTCAACCTCCCAAGTACTGGGACTACAGATGTGTGCCACCACGCCAAGCAAGGAATTTTTTTTTTAATCTTTTTCCAAATTTGTTTGTTTGTTTTATGGTACTAGGAATTGCACACAGGGACATTCAAGCTACAGCCTCAGCTCTTTTTATTTTTTATCTGGAAACAGGGTCTCACTAAATCGCTGAGAGTATTGCTAAGTTGCCCAGGCCAGCCTTGAACCTGTGATCCTCCTGTCTCAGGCTCCCAAGTACTGGAATCACAAGTGTGCGCCACCACGCGAGGCAGATCACATTCACTCAAGTTTTTTTTTTTTTTTTTTCGTCTTCGTTTTTCTTGCAGTACTGGGAGCTGAACCTTGGGCTTCATGCATAGTAGGCAAGTGGCTGACCACAAAGCCACATCCCCAACTCCTTCTAACCATTTTTTTTTAATAGTACTGGGGATGGAACCCAGGGGCATTCTACCTCCTAGCTACACCCTTAGCTCTATTTTTGTTTTGAAACAGGATCTCACTAAGTTGCGGAGGCTAACCTCCTGTCTCCTTCTAACGTTTCTAAAGTAGGAAGCCCAGTCTGGGTGCCTGGGGTGCACGCACACAGGTACCGGCCACCAGCCACAGAGCCGCCTGCTGACCTGCCTGCGGCCACTCACTCCTGTGTGCACGAGAACAGGCACTGCATGCTCGGCCCTCCAAAAGACACTTGGGAATGTTAACGCATCGTTATCCCCAACAGTCCCAGACTGGAAACGACTCAAACGTCCATCACCTGGAAATGGGTAAATAAACTGTAGAACGCACGGCACCACCACACGGCAGTGAGAAGAAGGAGCTGCCGTGCAGCGTCTCAGAGCGGCTCACGGAGCAAAGCAGCCGGGGACGGCACACAATCTGCTCACTCCAAGCACACGCGCAGCGTCAGGCAGAGCATGGAGCTCCCTGGTGGCAGCAGTCGGGCAGCGAGTGAGTGTATGGGGGGAGTGGGGGCTGCACGCCTCCTCTGCCTCCGTCAGGTGGTGGCTGAGGTCCACAGGGGCAGCAGGAAGCACACTCTCCTCTGCACACATTCACAACTCCAAAGCAAATGAAATAACGCAGGAAGAGCAGAGCGAGTGGTAAATACACAGGAGGACTGCAGGTTCGAGACCAGCCTCAGAAACTTAGAGAGACCCTGTCTCAAAATAAAATAGTAAAAAAAAAAAGAAAGAGAAGGAGCTGAGAGTGGAGCTCAGTGGTGGAGCCCTTGTCAAACACGAGACCCTGGTTAACAGGCGTGGTGGCGCACGCTTGTAATCCCAGTACTTGGGAGGCTGAGACAGGAGGATCCAGGTTCGAAGCCAGCCTCAGGTACTTAGTGAGGCCCTCTGTAATTTAGTGAGACCCTGTTTCAAAATAAAGAATAAAAAAAAAAATAGGACTGGGAGTGTAGCTCGGGGGTAGAATGCCCCTGGGTTCAATCCCCACTACTGCAAAAAAAAGGGTGTGACAGCGGATGGGAGTGGCCGACTCCCACAGGAGAAAAGCAGCGTGGGGACCTCCAAACCAAGCAGGTGGACGAGGCAAGACATAAGAGATGCTGTTCAAGCCGGGCGTGGTGGCGCACGCTTGTAATCCCAGCATTCAGGAGGCTGAGACCAGAGGATCTGGGTTCACGGCCATCCTCAGCTACCTAGTGAGGCACTCCACAACTTAGCGAGACCCGGTTTCAAAATAAAGAATAAAAAATAGGGCTGGGGGTATAGCTCGGAGGTAGAGCGCCCCTGAGTTCAATCCCCAGTACTGCAAAAAAAAAAAAAAAAAAAAAAAGAGATGCTGTTCATCTAGAAAAAGATTTAAAAAACGGGAAGGTGAGAGAAGGCAACGAGACTGGTCTCTAGCCCACCAGCCCAGCGTGTCAGTAACAAACACAGCTCCTCACTGCTGGGGCAGGAAGATGCAGGGTGGACAGGGCGGGGCGGAGGGAGGCGGCGTCACCTCAGGACCGAAGGCATGTCACCAGGACAGAGACACCGACCTCAAGGAAGACAGACAAGAATAGGAGCTGATGGGCACGCCTCGTCCCCATGACAGGCAGACCCCCACAGGAGGGGCCACTCTGCTTCATACCACCTCGACGGCCACAGCAGGGGCATCCAGGAGGCCATGAAGCCAGTGTGCCTGCACCAGCCCCTGCCCACACCAGGACAGAAGAAAGAGGGGGGAGCGAGCCCACAGCCCTGGGTGGACGGTGGAGGCACGCACTGGTGGACCGTGAGGACAGGGATCCAGGCGGACCCCAGCGGCTCTGTTCGTGGGTGGTGAGCGTGCTGCAGGGGACAAGCCCGGGAAGCCTGCTGGGACACGCAGAGCCGGGGCAGCCTCCAACACCCACTGACACGCAGTCAGACGGACCTGGTGGGTGGGCCTGGCCACAGAGGGCAGGGACGGTGGCCCAGAGCAGCCAGGTGGCACAGGAGGGGCTGGGTGAGGATCTGCAGAAATCCTGGGAGGGATGGCCCCACAGTTGACTCAGGAGGGGGCCACCCCACAACCACGGCCATGGGAGGGACTTGGGCAGAAAAGCTGGGGTGACGGGTGCGGCAGGTGTGGGCAGGGGCTGGGTACCTGTCGAGGGGCAGAGGGCTGCCCAGGAGGCTGGACACCACAGCTGCGCAGTGCTGAGACGCTAGCAGGTAAATGCTGTGCTGGGCAGCGGGCAGGACATGCTCTTCCTGGGTCTCCTGCAGCTTGGAGCGCAGCACACTCACAATCTCTGGCACCTACACACAGGGCAGGATGGGTCAGTGGTCAGGAAAGGCTAGGACACGGCAGCCCAGACAGCCAGGATGGCCCAGGGCACACACCCACACCAGCCTACGGAGGTGGGGCTTTCCAGGCAGCCTCCGTGCGCCCCACTAACCACGGGCAGGGAGGGAAGCAGTCCCAGTCCATGGCAGAAACGTCCAGGTCAACCTTCAGGGAGTGCCAGCAGCCAAGTGCTGCAGTATTGGAGCAAGGACCCAGATTACACCAAGAAGCAGGCACGGGGGCTGGTGCAGCTTGGTGGCAGAGCTCTTGCCCTGGGTGCCATACCACCACAAAGAAAAGTAAAAAAAAGATTAAAAAGAAAACTGAAGCCGGGTGTGGTGGTGCACGCTTGTAATCCCAGTACTTGGGAGGCTGAGACCAGAGGATCCAGGTTCACGGCCAGCTTCCACTACCTAGTGAGGCCCTCCGCAACTTAGTGAGACCCTGTTTCAAAATAAAAAATAAAAAATAAGGTTGAGGGTATAGCTCGGAGGTAGAATGCCCCTGAGTTCAATCCCTAGTACTGCAAATAAAGAAAGAAAGAATATAAAAATAGGGCTGGAGATGTATCTTGGAAATAGAATGCCCCTGAGTTCAATCCCCAGTACCACACACACATACAAAAAAAAAAAAAAAAAAAAAAAAAAAAATTGGACTGGGGGTGTAGCTCGGAGGTAGAATGCCCCTGGGTTCAATCCCTAGTACTGGAAAAAAAAAAAAAAAAAAAAGCCTCAGGAAGACAAGTGCCTGCTGGGAGTACAGAGGGCTTATGTGGGCTCAGGGAATGGTGAGAAATGTGGGGTTCAGGAGTAGCTGTTGGGCCAGGCACTAGCCAACAGAACCTGCAGGTACTGAGGGCAAGACCCACGCAGCTGCTGGCTGTGAGGGGCCCAGAGGAAAGAGGAGGAGAAATGCATCCCAGAGTAAGAGAGGCTGGAGCCAGGCCGGGAGGAGGGATGGGATGTGGACAGCGCCTGCTTGAGCTTGCAGGTGTCCTGCTGCAGAAAGAAGACAGGGGTGGGGTGGGGATGCACACACGCAGGTGGACAGGAAGTACTCTGGCACTGGAATTGCCCAGGCCCGCCCATATCCAGGGCCCAGCTCTGAACTACTGAGCAGCCCCCGCCCGGCACGCGCCTCACTCCAGGCACGGCCTTGTCATGGCGGGGCCCCCACATCCAGGGCATGCTGGCTTCCGGTCTCCTCCGCAGCCCAACCATGTCAACCCCGACTGCAAAGCTGTGCAGGTGGAAAACGCCCCAACGGGAGGCCACGCTTGCCTCCAGGGGCGGCTGGCACCCCACCCTGGTGCCCAGGGCTGGAGTCACTCCTGCCTGCAGCCAAGGGACCCATCAGATGCCTGTGCAGCTGGAGAGGCAAGAGAGGCCTGGCCAGCCTCAGCAGCTTAGTGAGGCCTTGTTTCAGAATAAAGAATGAAAAATAGGGCTGGGGGTGTAGCTCGGAGGTAGAATGCCCCTGAGTTCAATCCCCAGGTCTAAAAAAAAAAAAAAAAAAACCCTGATGCCATCATCACCAAACATCAGAGAAGTGCAAACCAGCAGCACAGTGGAGAGCGCCCCACACATCGCGGCGGCCGCTACGGAGAGGACAAAGGGAAGACAAAGCCCTGGTGAGAAGCCGCGCCCTCGTGCACTGCTAGTGGGAACATAATGTGCAGCCGCTCTGGGAAACAGTGTGGAGGCTCCTCAGCACAGCAGACACACAGCTTCCATGTGCTCCAGCAACCGCACCGAACGCAGGTTCTTGAAGAGACTTATGTGCCCACGCTCACGGTGACATTATTCACATCAGCCAAGAAGTGGAAGCAAACTGGAGTGTGCAGGTAATGGGATGAACCCACACTGGGTGGCCACCGCCTCCAGCCTGCCCCCCTTCCACCTGCAGAGATGCCAGGGGGCCTCCGGGCATCTGACCTGGGGGGCCCTGCACCTGCAGACCCCTGGTGTCACCGCTGCGCTCCACCCTCCTGCCATGTGACCCAGGAAGCCCTGTAACCTGCAAAACGAAACCCAAACCTGTGCCCCTCCACCTGCCTGCCCCACTGCCCTTCTGGTCCTGAGGTGGCATCTGTCTACCACTCAGCGGCCCTGGGGCACGTCCATCTCCAGGGAGCACACCACATCCAACTCCCCAGACATGAGAGCCCTCCCGCTTGACACTCTCTTCTCCTCCACTGAGGAGTTCCTGCCCCTCCTTCCCTGATGGATATCCAGTGGCGAAACTATCCAGAATACATAAGGCACTCCTGCAGATCGGATGGGCGCTGACAATCCAAAGGGGGAAGGGGCAAAGACTGGGGTTCTCACAGGAGGAATCTAAGCAGCTGCAAAATGCCCAAGTGTTCAACTCAAACCCTAACATGAGCATCACACACCCACTGGAAAAGGACAGGAGCCGCAGCCATTGGCAAGACTGCCTGCCAGAGCCTGGCATGCTGCCTGGCTGCATCCAACAGCTGGCCCCTGCCCAGGAGCAACAGAACCCTGCCACTCTTCTGCTGTGTCCCCGACTGAGACAAGCCTCAGGTCCAGGGAGGCCTCAGCTCTCTTCCTGACAGCACAAATCGGGAACTGCCCAAGTATTCAGAGGTGGCGGGCAAATGAATGTGACAGTCGCAAGGAACAAGCAGAGGGCAAGTGCGTGGATGACCTGGTGTTTAACACCATCTGTAGAACCCGCGCGTGTGGCAGTGCAGTGGGAGGGGCAGGGAGCCTCGCCCACACAAGTCTGTGTGAACCCCTAGCTCCTCTGCTGCAGGCTGCCCCTCAATACAGAGCCTCAAAGCTCTCCAGGATTCTCAAGCACACCTTCTTCAGCCCGTGGAGCCTCAGACCCAGATGTCCTGGGTGCCAGGGACAGATGCTTCAGCCTCGAATCACACTCACAGCTTGCGGCTGCTTCCGGTGTGCATTGGGAGCCCACTATAGAGAGGCAACCCAAGAGAGGACAGGTGTGGGCTAGGGCCCTCCGCAGACACAAGTGAGCCAGCTGTCAAGGTGGGCGATGGGGGCCGAGCGCCACCCTAGACAGCCTCCTGGGGGCCGGGGTAACCCTCCCCACGGCGTCCTTGCCAATACTAGGAGCAGGGAGCTCAGCCAGTGCCGCCTGCCACCAGCTCAGAAAGCAGGAGCGTGTTCAGGCGTTTTCTAAAGACAGGGCCTCGCTGTGTTGTTGTGAGGCTGGTCTCCAACTCCTGGGCTCCAGTGAGCCTCCTGCCTCAGCCTCACAAGTGCACTACCCACTCAGCTTGCAGGGTTTTTTTTTTTTTTTTTTTTTTTTTTTGTATGTGTGTGGTGCTGGTGCTTGGAGCATTCTGCCTCTAAGCTACACCCCATGCCCTATTTTTCATTCTTTTTTTTGAAACAGGGTCTAAATTGTAGAGGGCTTTACTAGAACCCAGATCTTCCTGCCTCAGCCTTCCAAGTACTGGGATTACAAGCATGTACCACCATGCTCAGCTTATTTTTTATTTTGAAACAAGGTTTTGCTAAGTTGTTGAAGCTGGCTTCAAACTTGCGATCCTCCTATCTCAGACTCCCCAGTACTAGAATTACAGGAGTATGCCACCAAGCCTGGCTTACTTTTCTTTTTTTTGTTTTTCTCCCTTAATTGGTTAGCAAAATTGCTTTTGTCAAATTCTAACCTTCAAATATTAAAAAAAGGTTTGTCCAAACAGGCCCACAATGAAAAGCGGCAGAGCTGAGTGCCAAACCTAAGGAGAGCCCAGGTACCCAACCACCCAGGCATGCTCTAGGCAGACAGAGAGAGAGAGAGAGACAGACAGACAGACAGACAGACTGACACAGACCCCACAGCCCCCTTAGGGGCCCCCATCCCAGCCTAACAGACCAGCTCCAGCTCCACCCGGCCCTGCCCAGGCCGCACCGCAGCCCCAGGCTCGCACACCCGCATGGCCGGGCCCTCCCTACCTTCTCCAGCAGGGCGGGGCCTCGCTCCTTCAGCAGGCAGTTGATCATCACTGTGGCCGCGCGGGAGCAGTTCTTGTCAGGGTCCCCCAGGCCCTCAAACATGGTTAGCAAGAGGCTGATAAGCTGGTCGGGCGGGAGGCGCTTGGCAATAATCTAGGAGAAGAGCATGCGGAAGAGCAGAGCTGGGCAAGTCCCACAGGCGCCACTCCTGCAGGCCTCGCGCCCTGCTCTGCCCTTCTACTGGGGCACTCTCCTGGCTGCCTTCCGGAACTCTCTAAAACAGGGAGAGTCCTGGCCACTGGGGGTGTGGAAGGACCCTGGGCTCCCCTCCATTCATAAAAATGGACAAAAGCCCCTTTCCTTCTCCCCTTAGTACAGGATCCTGGGCAGAAGTGAAGGCAAAGAGCTCAGCATGGTGGCAAGTGCCTGCAATCCCAGTACTTGGGAGGCTGAGACAGGAGGGAAGCAGGTTTGAAGATAGCCTCAGCCAGTAGCGAGACTCTCAGCAACCTCGTAAGACCATATTTCAAAACAAAAAATAAAAAGAATGGGGGATGTAGCTCAGAGCCCCTGAGTTCAATTTCTTTTTTTTTTTTTTTCCCCCAGTATTGGGGATTGAACCTAGGGGTATTCTATCTCTGAGCTACACCGCAGTCCCCATTTTTATTCTTTATTTTGAAACAGGATGTCACTAAGTTGCCGAGGGTCTCACTAACTAGCTGAGGCTGGCTCTGAACCTGCAATCCTCCGGTCTCAGCCTCCCAAGTACTGGGATTACAAGCATGCACCACCATGCCCAGCCCAAGTTCAATTTCTAGTTAAAAAAAAAAAAAAAAAGTAGCCAGGTGTGGTGGCGCACACTTGTAATCCCAGCATTTGGGAGGCTGAGACCGGAGGATCCGGGTTCGCGGCCAGCCTCAGCTACTTTGTGATGCACTCCACAACTTAGTGAGACCCTATTTCAAAATAAGGAATAAAAAATAGGACTGGGGGTATAACTCGGAGGTAGAATGCCCCTGAGTTCAATCCCCAGTACCGCGAAAAAAAAAAAAGTAAAGGCAAAGAAAGTAGCAGGAAGGTTAAGAGAGCAAAAACGACTACTTAGAAGGGCATCACCACACCCTACCCTAAGCCACAAAGCTCCTACTCCACTGTTAATGGCCCAGGGTCTTTGTCCCCCCGACCTGAGCACCCCCAGAAATGGCCCTGGTGACCACCTCACTTTCTTTGACAGAGACCCAGATGCAGACCCAGGAGGTTCAAGCCCGGAAGAACAGGGGTGCCCCACGTGAGCCTCTGAGAGGAGGCAAGGGGGTGCCACGGAGTAGGTGGGAAGTGGCAGGACGCATCAGGCTGGATACCAGAGCCCGGAGCCACCCACCCACAGAGCCACCTCCTGGCTGCGCGGGCGGACAAAGTTCCTTGGCCAGCGGGACCAAAGGCAGGGCCTACCGTCAACCCTTCCACAGGCAAACCAGACACCGAGGCCCGACTTCCCGGCCCAGAGCAGGCCTCGCCCACGCACGCCAGCCCAGCATGACCACCCTCAGCAGGCTGCGGCGCGGGCAGCAGGCAGCTGGTGGCTGCTGGGCCTCGAGGCCCTTCTCCTCCATGTACTGTGGTGCCCACAGCAGGCGCGTGTGGGACACGCGGGCATCAACATGCCCACCCTCATGCCCTGGCCTGCGCCCCTGACCCTGGTGACGACTAGAGCCTAGCGATGCCTCGGGTCCCGCTGGCCCTGTACACACTCCCACAGCTACCTGGGCTATGCTGTGGCAGGTGTGGAAGAGGACAGCAGGGTCGGGGTGAACGAGGCCATCCTTGAGGCCGAGGAGTCGCTCTGCCACGTCATCGCGGTAGTCTCGGGAGAAGCCTAAGAGACGGAGGAGTCAGGCTGAGGCCTCCCCTGGTGATCCCGCAGGCTGGACCCCATGCCTGATCCCTCCTGGCCCCTCTGCCAACCACAACCCACTGCCACCCCCAGCGGGCTCACCCTCATGGCCCAGCTGCAGATAGAGCAGGGAGTAAACACAATCCACAGCCTGCTGGCGGGTAGCAGAGCACAGGTCCGCGCACCGAGGGGCGAAGAGGCCGATGAGGAGGCCCAGGTTGTGGAAGGGTACCAGGACCTGAAGAGAGAGGGGGCAGAGCCAGGCTGGGGATGGGCAGATATAACCCTCACCTCTAGCACCTGGGGGCGGGGGCACAAGGCTCCCACCAGAGCCCCCCCTGCCTACTAGCATGGTGGCATGTGCTCAGCCAACAATACCTGGGCCACTCAGATCCCTAAGCATGGGGTGGGGGTGTGCTGGGGAAGCGTGGAGGATCGCAGGTTCGAGACCAACCACAGGAACTTGGCAAGATGCTCAGCAACTTAGCAAGACCCCATTTCAAACTAAAAAAATTAAAAAAGGGGCTGGAGGATATAGCTTGGATGTAAACAACCTTGGGTTTAACCCAGTACCAAAAACTTAAACTAAACACTGTGATCAAATAGCTCAGCAGCGAAGGCCTCTGTATGCGTCCACTCTGGTAATGGGTGACTCAACTCTAAGTCGAGCCCTGAGAGGACTCCTGGCCAGAGCAGGTCCTCCACGCACGGCGAGCTGGAGCAGTGGCAGGAGGAGGGCACCCCGGGGCATGAAGACCACGTGCAGTGATTCCCAAGCCAAGAGACGCAGGAAGGGGGTAGCTCCCGGCTGACGTACTCACACTGACATGTAGGTGCTCCAGGAAGTGCCGCAGCAGGCAGGCACTCAGGCCCAGGGCCCGTGCCCGCTCATGGCCCTTTGGGGACTTGATCCACGGGCTCAGGTGCTGGGGAAGAGAAGTCTTTGCACAGGAGCCAGCTTGGGGCGGCTCAGGAGAGCGGGAGCCTGTGTACCGAGGACCGCCCTTCCAGAGCTTCCTCTGCCAAGCAGGGGACCAGTGTGGCAGGGGTGAACCCAGTAGTTCACCCTGCCCTGTCACTCTGTCCTATGTGGCTCACAGACAAAGCACACCAGGCCTACCACACACAGGGTGGAGTCTGCCTTGGCCCTAGACCAGGGTCCCTTCTACCACAGCCACTGCAAGGCTGGAAGGAGTGGGGCGCATGCCTCGGTGGAGACCTCAACCTCGTCTCGCTAGCCCAGAGGCCCGGGGTTCATGTCCAGAACTGACACCTCTCCATCCCAGACCAGGCAGTGGGGGAGGGGAACAGCTGCAGAGGCGCTGTGTGGGTCAGGGTTGCCCTCTGCAGGGCTGCCCAGGCTGGAGGGGTGTCCTTTGCCTACTCCACGTCCCTCCCTGAGGTGCCCTGTGAGGAGAGGACCAGCAGCCAGGTAGGGTGCCCTTCCCCCATCCCCACCCATCCACAGGACAGCACATGCCTACTGCACACCTCAACCATGATCTGAAGGCCCTGGGGAGTCAGGTTTCGCTGCAGCAGGCTCGTCAGCAAATGCTCCAGGGCATACATCGTGTCCAGATACAGGGACTGGAAGGAGAGCCAGGCCACCGGCCCCACAGGTGACCCTTCACTTACAGTGGCCACCCCACTGCCTGGACAGAGGCATGCTCAGGGTGAGGGACACGCGGGAGTACCTCCTGGCAGCCACTGTCCTCGGCGGGCTCAGGTGGCAGGGCCATGACACTGTGTAGGCAGCCATGGATCACATCTGCCTGTGCCCGCTCCTCCAGGCCTGGCTCCACGGAGCTGAGCGCCAAGTTAAGGCCCCAAGCAAAGACTCCTGAGCTGGTCTCCTGCAGCCCAGCCACCCAAACAGCCAGGCCTGTGTGGACAGCACAGCTGCTGAAACATCTGGAGAGCTGAGCTCCCACTGCACACTGCATGCAGCTGCAGACCCAGGGCCCACAGCCCACGCAGCCACGGGGCAGGCGGGAGGGAGGATACGCCAGGTAGGAGCAGGTGAGCATGGCTTTCTTCCGAATGGGTGACCTCAGGGAGTCTGGGGGCTCCGCCTTGATGAACTCCTGAGTGAGTGAGGCGACCAGAGGACTTGGCCCTCGAAATGGCACCAGCCTCTCTCCCTGCTCGGCCTGCCCTTCACCTCAAGGGGTTTGCTGGGACCCGGAGGTCCCCAGGCTGCATCCACAGACTCCGCCCCATCCCCACCTCTGCCTCCCAGGAACCTGCCTCGGGAGCACGGTCTCCCCAGAGCTCACCACCATCTGTGCCACCAGCTCTGCTTTCTTTGAGAAGTAGAAGGAGCTGGCCTGCGCGCCGCTGCAGATGGCCTGGCTCACCATGCACAGGCTCTGGACAAGGCACAGCTTCAGGGCTGGGTCCTAGAGGGACAGCTAGCTGCAGGAGGCCACCAACACCTGCCTCCCAGTGCTGCTCAGCCTCAAGGGGCGGACACTTCTAGGACCCACAGGGCTGAGCCCCAGAGGGCAGGACAGCTGTGGCCGCTCTGTGACTCGAGGAGTCCTCCGGCCAGCCCTCCTTGTCAAATGTCCCGGGCAGACGGCCTGCAGAACAGACACTGTGCGGGGTGGGTGGAGGCCCTGGCAGAGGGCCCACCCTGCCTGTGGACCTCACAGGAGGCACAAGGGAGGCTGTCCTGAGACAGAGGGCCAGCCCCCCCTCACGGACAGACTGCGGACAAGAAACCGAGAAAGCCCCAGTCAACCAGCCAGCCCCAGGGGCTCTGCTCTTTAAGGGTAAGTGACCCTGCCCCACAAAGATCGGCCAGGTTAGTGCCGTGGGTGCCAGAAAGGAAATGTGTTAGTGAGGCCAGGGAGCCTCCCATGCCACTTCCACTGGCTCTGGGCTCGGCCTTCCCCGAGGTGTTTGCTGGGGTCCGGAGAGGGGGCACCCAAGCGTCAGGGCAGAGCCAGAGGAGCCTTGGGGCTGTCCCTGGACTGTGGGGGCTACAGCCACAAGGTGGGTGGGCCACCTGGCTCCTGGGTGTGGAGGCCCAAGATTGGCTGCTCAGAGGTGGCAGAAACTCCGCTCCTCCCCAGAGCAGGAACTCAGCCATGCCAGTCCCAAGAGGAAGGGCTGCTTGAAAGGGAAGGGGGCAGCAGAGGGCCTGAAACAGTATTCTAGGACACTCCCCCAGGGGCCTGGCCAGGTGTCCCGGGAAGCTCCCCGCCTGGCTCTGCCCCTACAGCCCAGCCCAGCCCCGAGAAGAGCGAGAGGGAAGCACAGTCCACACAGTTCCTACACACTGTACCTTGGTCTCTACCTTTATCCCCAGAACCTGAACAACAAAAAGCGAAACCGATTAAGACACGAGACTCTGGCGACGTGTGGCTGGCACCCCCAACAGCCGGCGCCCACCTTGGTGCTGAAGCACTGGAACATGCCGCGGAGAATCTCCGACTCCACCTTGGCCAGCACCAGCTCGCGGGGCGCCCGTGCCGCCACGTGCCCGTAGCACAGGATCAGCGCGCTCTTCACCTTGTCCACCTCGTGCTCGTTCCGATCCTGGGAGCAGAAGAGTCAGCTCAACTACTCTCCCACCACAGAAGTCCTGGACTCAAGCTGCCTGTTTCTAAACTCCTTTGGTCTAAGCCGGGCGTGGTGGCGCACGCTTGTAATCCCAGCATTTGGGAGGCCGAGACCGGAGGATCCAGGTTCACGGCCAGCCTCAGCTACCTAGTGAGACACTCTGCAACTTAGTGAGACCCTGTTTCAAAATAAAGAATAAAAAATGGGGCTGGGGGTATAGCGTGGAGGTAGAATGCCCCTGAGTTCAATCCCCAGTACCGCAAAAAAAAAAAAAAAAAAAGAAGGGTGACACCCAGCGACAGCAGCAAGAAAGGACAGCGGCTGACACAGGCCCCGTGGTGACCAAAAGGCAGAGGGAAGGACTGAGCTCGTGGGGCCTGGCAGGAGGGAGTGTGGCCACCAGATGGCAGCAGGGTTGAGGGCCCGTCTTCTGCCTGGCGGGTGCAGACCAGCCTCTGTCCTTCTGGCCTGTCCACCTCCACACGCTTGGCCAGCACTGAGGTTCTGAACCTGGGGCAGTCGCCGCGAAAGAAGTAAGGGCCAGTGCTAGAGTATGGAAAGCAAGCAGCGAAGCCGGACGTGGTGGTGCACGCTTGTAATCCCAGCATTTGGGAGGCTGAGACCCGAGGATCTGGGTTCGCGGCCAGCCTCAGCTACCTAGTGAGGCACTCCGCAACTTAGTGAGACTCGGTTTCAAAGTAAAGAATAAAAAATAGGGCTGGGGTATAGCTCGGGGGTAGAATGCCCCTGAGTCCAATCCCCAGTACCGCAAAAAAAAAAAAAAAAAAAAAAAAAGAAAGCAGGCAGCAGTCCACCCCTTCCTTAACTCTGAGCACAGCAATGACTCTGCCAAGACAGCCTCAGAAGCCGGGCAGGGTGGTGCACGCTTGTAATCCCAGTAGTTGGGAGGCTGAGACAGGAGGATCATAGGCTTGTGGCCAGCCTCAGCTACTTAGTGAGGCCATCTGCAACTTAGTGAGACTCTGTTTAAAAACAAAAAACAAAAAATAGGGTTGCTCCCAGCATTCGGGAGGCTGAGACCGGAGGATCCGGGTTCGAGGCCAGCCTCAGCTACCTAGTGAGGCACTCCGCAACTTAGTGAGACTCGGTTTCAAAATAAAGAATAAAAAATAGGGCTGGGGGTAGAGCTCAGAGGTAAAATGCCCCTGAGTTCAATCCCCAGTACCGAAAAAAAAATAGGGTTGCGGGTGTAGCTTGGCGGTAGAATGCCCTTCCTTGGGTTCTATCCCCAGTACAACAACAAAAAACGCAGCCTCTTCCAGCCAGCAGGGGGAAAGGTTGGTACAGACAGGACAGACACACAGGAAGGGACAGCTGTCAGGTTCCCTGTACCTGCCACCTGGAGCCCCTCTGGCCACCCTGACTGGCAGGAAGAGGCAGGCTCCTGTCACCGGCTGGGTTTGCTTCTGAGGGTCTCTTCCACCCCCTGGTGGAAAGGGAGACCACACCCCGGGGAGCAAAGTGGGGAGCAAAAATCTGCTGCAGGACAGGTGTGGGCTTCCTGCCCGCCCCCCCACAAGGCACTGCAGACCCCACCTACAAACTCGGAGCAGGACTCCCATCTTCTGCCCTAACCTGGAAATGCAGGACAGCCGCAGGACAGGACCCCACTCCTACCCTGACCTCCACACTGGGCAGTGACCTCTCTACCTTAAAAATGCTGAAGATGCTGCTGGATTTCCTGAGCACGTCTGACTTTACAAAGTCTTCCAGCTGGGCCAGAGTGTCCTCAAGATGGGTGATGGCACAGATCCCAAAGCAGCAGGCAAGGCCCTGGGGAGGCACACAGGAGTGCTCGAGCCTGGACAGGGAGGCCCTGCCGCCCCCCACCAGTGTATGGGGAGGGACACACTTGTGAACACGTCCCTATATGCACACAATACACAGCCAGCCCCTGGGCACACCGAGGTCCCCACCTCACGCTCCGCCTCCTCCTGGTAGTGGGCTATTTCTAGCAGCTCTCGCAGATGCTTCCTCACCACCTCTGTACTTGAAGCAGCCCCCAAGGTGGTTCCTATGCATTTATACAGGAAGTTCTGAAACAAAGCCAGAGAACATGGCTGTGCTTGACTCCTCGTGCTGCGCTAGAGTGCCATCGTGTCAACTGGACCTGGGAGGCCCCGTGAGGACGGAGGAAAGTCCTGCAAGAAGTGCGTATCAGGCTACCGGGTCCCAAACACCAGCCACTAGGGGAAGGTTCACAACCCTTCTTTCCCGGGGTCCTGCAGGGCTACTAGAGTCATGGGAGAAAGGCCCAGAAGCAAGTGACGCAGACTTAGGCACAGGAGTGTGGGGCCTGGGGACTCTGCAAGGGCCGCCCAGCTGGCCCTCCACAGCACCTTCTCCTGGGGTGTTCTGTTGTAACAGGGCAGCTGCTTTTGCATCTCCAGGCTCAGCTGGCAAATCCACGTGTTATCAGAGACGACAGCCAGTGTGTCCCGCAGGAACTGCAGAGGAAGGCACCAGTGAGAGGCTGGCCGAGGTGACGGGGCGTGATCACTCCAGGGGCCTCCTGCAGGGGCTCCCTGTGAGCTGAGGCGCTGGATGCAGAGCAAGTCTGGATGGCCAGTCACGTAGCAGCTTGGGCCAGGCAGGGGTGCTGGAGAAGGCTCCCTCTGCCAGGGCTAGTAGTGCAAACCCCCTCAATTTGGTGCTGGCTGCTACAGGGTGGGTGCCTTGTCATAGCAACCTATGAGGCTGGCTACCATCCTGGGCCCCACCTCCAGCTGGGCCCCCAGGTCGCCATGCAGCACAACCCTGGAATGCACAGCCCCCCAGTATCTGCCCCGCCCCCAGGCCACACCACAGAGCCTGTCTCTCACCATCAGCAGCTTTTCCTCCCATTCCTTCAGCAACAGCGTCTCCTCGGTGTGCTCTGGAATAACCAGCGACACAGTGGACCTGGGGCCCGGCCCGACAGGCAGGCCCCTCCCAGCATGCAGTGGGAGGCTTGGTGCCCGGCTCCTCCCCGCATCTCTGGGAGCTCCCGGGAAGAGCAGGCAACAGCCATCCCGCCTTGGGTTGCGCCCGCTTCCCTCTCACTGCTCAGTAGCCCCTGGTGGGGAGCACCTCTGGGCCCCATGCTGTCCAGGCCCTATTTGGACCACAGGCAAGATAATTTCTTCTTACAAAGCCCTGGTTCCCACCAGTCAGCCTTGTTGCCACCTGGCAGAAGTGGGGTTGGGGGTGCTTCCCTCAACCGCACTGGCCTCACCATCCAGGTACTCCAGCAGGAGGGGGATAGTCGTCTCCCACCGCTGACCCAGCACAGGGTGGATGTTCCCGTGCAGAACCTTCAGGAGGCGCAGGGAGGCTGCCCCACGCCCATCCCCCAGGTAGGGGTTAGACGAGACAACCTGAGGAAGGTGGAGGTTGGGGGCCTTAGCAGGGAGCTGCCATCCATGCTCACACCTGTGCCTGCAGGTGCACATGGAGGACCGTTCCTAAGTGCCCAATCCAAGCGGGGAGGGAAGCCCCCAGGGCCAACACCTAGTAGGCAGCACCCCACCGAGAAGGCAGCACTGGCTGCGCTGCGGGTAGGGACAGGGACACAGAGAGCCCACACCTCTCTAGACCCCTTGGGAGGGCCCCAGGGCCAAGCAGGTGGCTGATGAGCATCCCCCTCTTAAGGGAAGTGCTGCGGCCAGTTTGCTTGGAAGGAATGAAGCTTACCAGCAGTCTGGTGGTCACAGCATAGGGAGAAGGGAGGTTGGCTGGATAAGAAACAGTGCAAACAGTCACCAGGTGGGCACAGATTGGGGGACAGAGCCATAGGCTGGAGGGTGGAGTGCACAGCAGAGGCAGGGTCAGGTATGGGGGTAGGGTCATGTGCAGGGCCCGCCCGAGGACAGGGTCAAGTGCAGAGGTGGGTGGACCAACGACAGGGCAGGGCAGGGCTGGGTCACATGCAGGGGTGGGGTCAGATGTGAGAGGTGGGCCTGCGCACCCTGGGCATCATACTGGACCAAGAAGGCATCCGCCCCTGCCTCCTGTCTCTTCAGGGCCAGATGCACGAGGCTCCTGCAGAGTGGGGTCAGGGCCGCGGTGAAGCGCACGGGGGTGAGGAACTCGAGCAGGTAGGGCCAGAGGACCTGGGGGAGCAGAGGGGCGGGTCTGCGGGCGCAGGAGGCCGGGCGCAGCCTCAGAGGCAGTCAGTCCCCGGGAGAGGCTGCTCCCGCTGGGTCTGCCCAAGGCATCGGGCAAGTTCAGTACAGGGCAGTCTTTAAGGAGCTCAGGTTTGAAGACCCTGTTGGCATGTCCTCCTGTGCTCAAGAGGGCTTCTGAGTGCTGCCCAGCCACTGGCCTAGAGAGGCCACGCTACCCACCATGGGGTTCACATGTCACCACAGCGCAGGGCAGGAAAGCCGCGCAGAGTGCCAGGGTCGGGCCTCAAGCTGGAGGGCCGGGGGCCCAGGGCCTGCAGAGGCGCATGCACTCACATTGCTCATCCTGTCCACTGTGGTGCTGACCAGGTAGAGGGTGCGGATGCTGACTGCCTGCACGCTGTCGGCTGCTGCCAGGTCCTCGTCCTCTGAGCCTGGCTTCTCAGGCTGGGAGAAGGGGCAAGAGGCACGAGGCTGCGTGAGTGGCCGTGCGTGCCACAGGTTAGCGGCAGGACACAGCTGCAGGGAAGGAAGCTGGGCCGACCTGCTGGTGGGTACACTCATTGCCTTTGCTACCAGACAGGAAATGCACTGTGCTATAGTCACCCAGTGAGACAGGCACGCCTGGCTCAGCGCCCATTTCCTGTGAGCTCTGTAAGAAAAAATCCTTGTCCCTAACTGCAACACTGACATGGGATGGCCTCTGGAAATGCTGATCAAGTACGAAAGCTCCTGTGCTCCACCGGCAGATACCTGGCAAGTGCGGTCTCTCGAGAGACACCTGCTGTCCTGTCTTGCCTGGCAGTGACATAGAATAGGAAAAACAAAAATAAGAGGTAGAAAGGAGATAAACTAGAAAGGAAGGAGAAACTTTACAGTGCAGAAACCTGCATAAAGAGGGATCAGACAGCCAGGCATGGTGGTGCACGCTTGTAATCCCAGCATTTGGGAGGCTGAGACTGGAGGATCCGGGTTCGCAGCCAGCCTCAGCTACCTAGTGAGGCCCTCCACAGCTTACTGAGACCCTGTTTCAAAATAAAGAATAAAAGATAGGACTGGGGGTGTAGCTCAGAGGTAGAATGCCTCTGGGTTCAACCCTAGTACTGCACCAAAAAAAAAAAAAAAAAAAAAAAAAGAATAACTAAAATGGAATTCATAGTACCCAAAAAAACAAACAAACAAAAAGATTTTCAAGTTAGGTGTGGTGGTGCACACCTATAATCTCAGTACTTGGGAGGCTGAGACAGGAGGATGCAGGTTTGAGACCAGCCTCAACAAGTAGTGATATTCTCATCAACCTAACAAGACCCTGTTTCAAAATAAAAATAGAGCCGGGCGTGGTGGCGCTCGCTTGTAATCCCAGCATTCGGGAGGCTGAGACCAGAGGATCTGGGTTCACGGCCAGCCTCAGCTACCTTGTGAGGCACTCCGCAACTTAGTGAGACTCGGTTTCAAAATAAAGAATAAAAAATAGGGCTGGGGGTATAGCTCGGAGGTAGAATGCCTCTGAGTTCAATCCCCAGTACCGCAAAAAAAAAAATAATAATAATAAAACAAAATAAAAATAGAGTTGGAAGTATAGCCTCAGAGGTATAATGCCCCTGGATTCAAACCTCAGTACCACACACACATTCACATAAAATCTCCAATTAGCTGGGCGTGGTGGCGCACGCTTGTAATCCCAGCATTCGGGAGGCTGAGACCGGAGGATCCGGGTTCCCGGCCAGCCTCAGCTACCTAGTGAGGCACTCCGCAACTTAGTGAGACCCGGTTTCAAAATAAAAAATAAAAAATAGGGCTGGGGGTATAGCTTGGAGGTAGAATGCCTCTGAGTTCAATCCCCAGTACTGCAAAAAAAAAAAAAAAAAAAAAAAACTCCAATTAGCCAGGTGCGGTGACACATGCTTGTAATCCCAGTACTTGCAAGGCTGAGACTGGAGGATCCTAGTTCGCGGCCAGCCTCAGCTACTAGTGAGGCTCTCCGAAACTGAGTGAGACCCTGTTTCAAAATAAAGAATAAGAAATAGGGCGGGGGAGGGGGGAGGTGTAGCTTGGAGGTAGAATGCCCCTGGGCTCAATCCCCAGTTTAAAAAAAAAAAACAAAGTCTCCAAATCCCAAAATGTTGGGACTAAACTAAAACAGAGAAGGCACTGTTCAGTTTGTATCTAATGACCCACAAAGCCACTATGAAGATAATAAGATCAAAAGTAGCTAGGCCCCTCTTGGGCCTATGAGCATGGCTTCCTCCTGGGGTCTACTCTCTGTCCAATGCAAAGGAGTGGCAAGTCCACTCTCTCACTGACCGCTAGGGTTCAAGATGAATGAAGGCATCCCGTTTGCAGCATGGCAGGTACCATGGTGACAGCCACTAGTATAAGCAGTAGGCACGTGTCTCATATTCTAGGTGACTGAGACAAGCTGGTTGACTAACTCAAACCAGAGCCAGGTCTGGAGGGACCCAGGCACTGACACACGACCAGGAGGCTCGTAGCAGCTCAGGGCACAGCCAAGCAGCCCAGTTACCTGCAGCTTGTTGTGGTTTGGTGCAGTGCTGCGGATCAGACCCAAGGCCTCAACGTACTAGGCAAATACCACTTCTGAGCTCCATCACCTGCCCCATTACGGGTTATTTTTGTTGGGGTCTTACCCGGCAGGCCCGGGGAGGCCTAGCCCAAGATGGCGCCTGGCAAGTGCCAGGAGCAGCCAACTGCTGGATGACTGACAGGTGATAACCTTCCTGGAGGAGGGCATGCACCAGTACGTCAGAGCTTGTGGACAGATAGTGCATGCATAAGAGAACTAGAGAGGGGCATGCAGTAGCCTCATGATCACGTCTATGATTGGTCCCAAGTTTCCCCCTCCCCTTGCTGTTAGGCTTATAAGCTTAGCTCTCTTCCTGTTAGAGGAGAAGAATAAAGAAGCTTGAACTAGCAACCATTATTATCGTCTCTCTCTCTGGGCCCCCGAGGGCAGGGGTCGAGCATGGGAGGCGATAATTTTTACCACATTCTATCTTTCAGTCTTTCAAGAAGAAATCAGCATTTGTTTAGAATGTTTTTAAACAGGAAAGTCCCAAGGAGAACCAAGTCTCTTGTTTTCTGCCTCTGCTTCTGAATCAGGAGAAAAGCCAAGAGAAAGGAGCAGACACTCTGACTCAGAAACCAGAGGGATTAAGCACAGACCCAGATCACAGTCACCAGCCGCCGGGCCAGGGCTAACAGGGGTAGGGGTGACGTAGGCCAGGAAGCCTAGCAGCTGGTGAGCCCTTACCTCCTGCTCCGGGGGCAGTGCACACTGCTGCACGATGTACTCAATCATCACCTCGCCTCCAGGCTGCTCCAGATAGCCGTGATGGGCCATGGCGCTGATCACCTGCACCACAGCCCGTTTCACCTGCCCAGAACAGAGAGGTCAGGAAGGGCCACAGACACATGTCAGACCAGTCAGCAGACAAGAAGTTCACTCCTTCCTTCCACCCACACCTGTGCTGCACACATACCTGCACCTGGGCCACCTCTACCCTACATCTGTACCCACACCTGCGCTAGCACGTACACCTGTACCTGTATCCACACCTGCACTTGCACCTGTGCCCATACCTGCAGCCACACTTGTACTTATGCTGTACCCACAACCACCTGTGCCTATGCACATACCTGCACCTATAAAATACCTGACCTTGTACCTGTACATGCAGTCCCACCTTCACCAGTACCCACACCTATATCGTTACCAACACCTATACCTGCATGGTCACTCCAACATGCCGAAACCAGCCAGCCCTTCCCTAGCCCTGCCTCTGTACTCTGTCCCAGACACTGGCCTCTGCGCTTTGCATGTGTTACCCCCTCAGGAGCCTCCTCCTCTATCCTGAGAACACCTCTGTTCCTTGGGATCTCAGGCCAAACACTGCTCCCCTAGACCGCCTCAAAGCACCCCCAGCTCATGTCACTCCGACCTGCATGCATGTTTGCTGCAGCTATCTGGAGGAACAGGGTGGGCTGGAGCGGCAGCTGACTGCTCGGCCAGCAGACATCGTCTACTTGGCACTGCAGGCGCCACTGCCTGGGCCTGTGACCGGCTGCCAGGCCCCGTGTGTGGGGGGGTGTTAGTGGGAACACCAGGACGTGAGGAAGATTTGTAGGCTGTGGATGGGACCTTGCAGATGTGACGTGGCATCCGTGTCAGATGCTTCAGGGGAAGCACAGTGAGGGGCCCAGGAGGTCCACAGGAGCAGGCGGTTAGTATGAGGGCTGCTGCGGCCCTGCCATGGCCAGTCCAGCTGCAGGGAAGGATCTGCTTTGCCCAAGAGGGGCATGGCCTCTGGCCTCAGCTCCTGAGGGTCATCGTGAAGCCCTTGGGATGTGCTGCCTAATCAGAATGTCCACTGACCTGGGCCACAGGCTATCCCACACAGCCTAACAAGGTGGTTCACAGGAGAAGGGTCAGGGTGCAGCCATGTGGGTGGCCATGCAAGTCTGCAGGACACTGGTGTTGAGGAATGGCTGGCTGGCAATGCCCACACACGCTGTCACACAGCGCTGCCAGGGGTTATCGCTGCCTGCCGAGCCCTAGGCCAACTGGAAGCTGCAGGTATGGACCCGCCTGGACTCTGCCCATGTGCCTCTCCCCTGGGCTGATTTAACCACCATCTTTTCCCTATAATAAGCTAACTGTGAGTTTAACACTGTCCTAAGTTCTCCGAGTCCTTCTGGCTGAACATGAGGGTGGTGCTGGGGACCCCAGAACTTGTGACTGGTACCAGCTGTGAGGTGGTCTTGGGGTCTGTCCCCTAACACCACCCCTGGTCCTTATGTGAAGAGCACAATGGGAAGGGGCTAGCCTTGCTTCCCCCTCCGTGCTCACGCCCGGCGCTGGGGGTAAGAGAGAGCTTCCAGTCCTGCCTGGCTCCTCTCCCCACGGCTGCTCAGGGTGGAGCCTGGGCTGACCTGTCCAGTTTACCTTGGGGGTGGTGTCCAGGAGAGGAAGCCTCATGGCAGAGAGGATAAAGGGCTTCTTAACTTCCATTTGAGCAGCTGCAAGAAACACACGAGATGGCTCAGTCCCCGGAGACGAGGACCAGCCGTCCAGGCCACCCCCACCTTGGGGTGCAACCCGCATTTCCAGGGGTGTGGCGTCACCTGGCCCTCCATGTGGTGAGGAAGACATGGCATCAGCCCACTGCTCTCTAGGGAACAACTGAGTTTTCCCCAAATAACATTATTTTACCCAATAAAGAGCGAAAAGGTAAGTGAGCGGGGTGATGCACACCTGTAATCACAGTACTTGGGAGGCTGAGACAGGAGGACTGCATGTTCAAGTCCAACCTCAGCAACTTAGTAAGACCCTGTTTCAAAGTAAAAAATAAAATAGGGCTGAGGATGTAGCTTAGAGATAGAATGCCCCTGGGTTCAATCCCCAGTACCAAAAAAAAAAAAGAAAGAAAGAAAAAAGAAAAAGAAAAGGGTTGTGAGATTAATAAACACACAGGACACTGGGTGCAGCACAGGTGCCCTCTGAGGCATGCTGCCCGTGATAACATTTTCATTCTGTAATTCTGTAGACAGTCCTGGAAAAAGTATCATCCTGACTCCAGTTTCATAGAAGCCACAGGGGCCCGGGAAGCCACCCAGCTTGTCCTACAGCAGCAGGAGGAGGAGCTGGAGTCAAAGATTCAGGTGGAGGACAAGCATGGCCTGGCCCCTGCCCCACTCTATCAAGACCAAGCCCCATCCAACTATGGACCCACCCCAACACTCAGTCCCACCCGTCCTGACCTGCCCGTCATGGCCTCATCCCCCATCCAACCCATTCAGCACCTCTCCATCATGGCCCCGCCCCACGGCCCAGTATAGCTGGTCCAGCCCAACCTAGCACCAGGTGGCACTGCAACAAAGCTTAGTGAGGGTCCTGGTGATGATAACAGTAAGCAACAGTAAAGAGAGGTGCTCTGGGGCTGGGCTCAGTGGTGGAATGCTTGCCTAGCATGTGCAAAGCCCTGGGTTTATTCCCCAGCCCACTGAAAAAACAAAACAACAGCAACAAAAAACGAGACGTGTACCACACAAGCTGGGAAAACAGATGCTAGACCTAACCTGAGACAAACTGCACAGCTGTAGAAAATACTGTCCAAGGCACTTCATGACCTCAGAGTTGAAAAGATGGAAGGAAAAGATGACAAAGAACTGCAATGAAGACATAGAGAATGCCATAGAGGTGGACTACAGAGTGCAAAAAAACCCATGTCATGTGTTGTTACTTGATCTGGTCTTGCATACATACACTTCTATGTGGAAATGCACAAAGAACTTAAGGGAAAAATGGAATACAGATAAAGTGAAGGGACTTCTGAAAAGCATGAATACAATTTAAGAATAAGCACAGAGCCAGGCGGGTGGTAAACGCCTGGGAGGCTGGGACAGGAGGATCACAGGTTCAAAGCCAGCCTCAGCAATGTAGTGAGGCTGTCAGCAACTTTGTGGGATCCTGTTTCCAAATAAAAAATAAAATAGGGCTGAGGGTGTAGTTCAGAGGTAGAATGCCCCTGGCATTTTATAGTGCTAATTCCTAGCACTATAAAACTAAGTAAATAAATAAAAAATAAAAAGGGCTAGGTGAAGCCAGGCATTGTGGCACACACTTGTAATCCCAGTACTTGGGAGGCTGAGACAGGAGGATCGCAGGTTCGGGACCAGCCTCAGCTACTTAGTGAGGCCCTCTGCAACTTAGACCCCATTTCAAAATAAAGAATTAAAAAAAAAAAAAAAGCTGGGCGTGGTGGTGTATGCTTGTAATCCCAGTATTTGGGAGGCTGAGACCGGAGGATCCGGGTTCGCAGCCAGCCTCAGCTACCTAGTGAGGCACTCCGCAACTTAGTGAGACCCTGTTTTAAAAATAAAGAATAAAAAATAGGGCTAAGGGTATAGCTCGGAGGTAGAATGTCCCTGAGTTCAATCCCCAGTACCAAAAAATAAATAAATAAATAAGGGCTGGGGGCACAGGTCAGAGGTATAATGCCCCTGAGTTCAATCCCCAGTACTGCCAAAAAAAAAAAAAAGGTCTGCGTGTGTGGCTCTGTGGTAGTATACCTCTGGGTTCAATCCCTAGTACCACACATATACACACACACAAGAGAGAGCACACTTTGGTTAGTTTACACATGAACCTCCCAATAAAAAATAGCATGTCTGCCGGGCGTGGTGGCACACGCTTGTAATCCCAGCATTCGGGAGGCTGAGACCGGAGGATCCGGGTTCGTGGCCAGCCTCAGCTACCTAGTGAGGCACTCCACAACTTAGTGAGACTCGGTTTCAAAATAAAGAATAAAAAAATAGGGCTGGGGGTATAGCTCGGAGGTAGAATGCCCCTGAGTTCAATCCCCAGTACCG
>PVLC010010929.1:0-48863 GCA_004027655.1 Graphiurus murinus
TTTTCTCAGTCGCTAGCAGTATTTTGACAAACATTTTGTCATTATTGCTTAACGGAGGAATTGGTCCTTGTTTTTTTTATATATATCAAAATTATTACCTTCCCTGAATAATAAAATCAATAAAGTCGCTTCTTGTGAAGCCTCCAGACAACCTTCTCTCAACAAATAATTAAACATTTGAATCAATTCCAGTACTAGCCTATCACTCATAGCTTTATGAAACTTTGCGCCTGACCATCTTTGCCTGGAATTCTGTTATTATTTAAAAGAGAAATAGCTTCTAATATGAGTTCGTGTGAAATTGAAACTATCAACTCTATTTCATCTAAAAAGCATATCTAGGCAAGACTAATATTGCCCAGGGAAGAGAAACTGGTTCAGGCAAATCAAGACCTGGCTTGCACTATAGCTGAAACCTCAAACTGAACTAAGATTGAACTTATTAAAAAAAAAAAAAAAAAAAGACTCAAATACTAGGCAAGCTTTCTGGAAAACAACAATAGAGAAATCTGCGTAAGCTGGGATTCTATAGAAGGAAGAGAAAACATAAAATATGTGTATATGTGAGGGGAATCCTAACAAATACGGAGACACAGAGACTCAGAATGTATAGACTTAGAATAACAACTGGGAAAATTTTAAATTATATACTATCAATACTCAAAACTAGTTTCTAATTTTAGCCATTGAAAACTCATTATATTTATGTCATTTGCTATATGAAAATCTAAATAAGTTTACTCCTATACACTCTTGAATTTTAGAGAACTTAATCTTTTTTACCTCCTTAATCTTTTCCCCATTACTCTTAAAGACTAAGAATGGAGCTCTTACTATATATCTGCTGTGTATTCTCTTTGTTTTCTACTCTAGCAAAGTTGATCTTTCAATTATTTGGTGAGCCAAACTGTTCCCTTCTATCACCCACCCTTGGAGTCTTTAGATGGGTTTTCACCTCTGCTGGAAGACTTTTTCTCTCCTCCCTTCTCCAAAGACCTGCTAGACAATATAATTTATCTTTCATGTCCTAGCTCAACTGTGTCATTTTCACGACCCATCCCACCCCTAGAGTAGTTATATATTATCACGGCAGCCTGCAATTTTCATTCATTATACTTACCAGAGTTGATAATTAATTCTATGCTTATGTAATTATTTTATTAATGTTTGGATTTAATCAGGCTGTAAACGTCATGAAGACAGTGCTATCTGATATGTTCAACATTATTACACAAAGACTCATAGATACTTAAAATTATGTACTGAAAAATATATTGTTTATTCTTTGCATTTAAACATATCTAGATTAGGGAATGTGATAATTTGTTAAAGATGGGGTTTCAAAAATTAAATATTCTTTATAAATATGAGCCAACATAAATACCCCTGCCATTCACTCCCTTATCCATGAACAATTCTGTACCAAAAATAGCCATGCTGTGGTACCCAAATCATGCCAACTATTATCAACATTCTGGTTCAGGTACCTAGGGATGTATAACCTTCAGATGTTATTCACAAGTAATTTATTTTACATTACTAAGAAATATATTACTTTTGGCCATGTTTTTTACAACTATTGCAAACAAAGTGAGGAAATCCATACTGGAAGAAAAGAAAGCATGGTTATAACAACTATCCACGGCATTTAAAATGCCTATCCAATACAATCTTACACTTAAAAATAAATTTTGAAATTAATCCATTCATTCATTCACCTCCCATGGCTCCACCAAATGACGAGGTAAGGTTGGAAATATGGTGAGGTGGAGAGAAGAGTGAACAGTCATTCAACAGAAACTCATTGAGTACCTGCTCCAAGTTAAGCATTGTACTTGGCTCCATAGATCAAAAAAAAAAAAAAAAAAAATGGCAGATCATTAGAAGACCTGTTTGTCTGTTACAGATTAGTCAGTTTGTTTCTAAAAGGTTCAGATTATTCATTTGGAAAATTAAGCAAATTACCTTCATGCCTGTATATTCTAGTATTCAGGAGAATGACATAGGAGGATAGTAGGTTTGAGGCCAGATCCAGTAATTAATCAAGATCCTCAACCACTTATCAAGAACCTGTTTCAAAATTAAAAAAAAAGAAAAATTAAAAGGACTAGGGGTATAACTGAGAGGTAGAATGTTCCCCAGTAACAATGGGGAAAATGAGAGCATTTAGTATGTTAATAATTAATACCAAAAAAGAAAATAAAGAAGAAGGATATTCAGGTATGACATAATAAAACATACAATATGGTGGTCAAGGTAGGTACCAAAGAAAAGGTAAGGTTTAAGCAAATACATCAAGGAAGTAAACTTCAAGTAAAGTATTTCAGGTAAAGGAAATCAGTTTAAGGGATTAAGAAACACCTGTCTCTGTATGTTTAATGAAAAACAAGTAGACCACTATGGCTAGGGAGGAGATTTAGCTGAGATTCGAGAGGTTTAAACATAAGATCATCTGGGACCTTGCAGGCTGCTGTATTTTTTTGAAATGGAGAACTAACTGTTGAAAGATTCTGAGCAGTGGATATTGTTTGAATGTAAGATGAACAAAATTAGATAGAAGATGGGATTGAAAGAAAAGAGTCAAAAATGTCTCTAAGAATTTTAGTCTGAAAAATATGTTGTTTGAGTTAGCCATAAATTGAACTTAGAAAGCCTCTACGTAGAATAGACTTAGGAATAGAGCAAGATTTCAATTTTAGATCTTTAATGTTTGTGGAGACTATTAGGAAGTCAAGGGAAGATACTGGGTAAGGATTAATCCACATGCATTAATCTGATTTTAAGGAAAAAATGGGAAATTTTCATAGGACAGTAGAGGACATTCAAAAGCATGAGGTGAGATCATACAAAAACTGATATATATATATATATATATATATATATATATATATATATATATATATATATATATTTCAATTGTAAGCCTTGAAGTATAATGGTGTTAATTTGTCAGAGAAAAGAGGAAGAATTAGCAAAGACACTGAGGAGAAGTGAATGAATGTGGACGAAATGAGGGGACCATTAGGTTCCAGCAGACAATCAAAGGGAGTGAATCAAAGGAAGTGTGATCACCTCTACCAAATTTTGCAAATAGTTCAAGCATGGCAGGGTAACATGTTTTTCCTAAGTCTTGGTCACTTGATTTCTCAAAGCGGAGGTCAGAGTGATATTAAAAGACAAGTGTAAGGCGAGTGATAAAGATGAAAGCCAGTTATTATTTAAAGACCCATGTCCTTAGAATAGATGCTCATAGACTTCAGATTGGCATTTGAGCATTGCTCAATGTGATTTGAAGCATGTGAGTAAATGAGTAATACTCAGTGGCTCAAAGGTCAAAGCCTCAGCTCAGTGATTAAGAACTCACATTAGGAGCGCAAAGTGATTGGTGTTTCTAAGAATAACAGGAGGCTGACCCCATAGTGTGACAACCCCAACTAACTTCAAGGGACTATTGTCCCCAAGGCACACCAGAAAATTCTTTATAAAAAATGTCCACTTTAATACATATTTCAAAAGATTGGTTTGTCCTTCAAAATCCACTTGATTTTTCCTAATAACTTATGATTTTATTTTGCACTAGCTTTTATTGAAGTAAGTTATATTTTCAGCATATACCACATATTATATATTGAATGGCTTTCTGTATTATTAATCTAAAAGTTGATTTCAGACAGTTTGAAAAGAGCTCTGCTAACAGTAGACTGTTTTGTAAATTGGACTTACACTTTTTTTTAAATTATCTTTGCTGAACTTTGCTTTAGCATTAAAATCATACTCGGTTCTCAAAGTATCCTCTCTCCATCTTATAAAGACTACTATTGATCCTTTAATGCCTTTCCTAAGTGACACATGTCCCCTCCCAAATATTACCCCATGTGCCCAGATATGTTCCTTCCATTACGCTACCAATATCCATTTCTCTTACCTCTATGATTTCCCTAAAATCACTAATGTTTCCACTTGCTTTTTATCTTTATTAGATGATGGCTTTCTAGAGGTTGGCTGATTTCTTTTCATATTTCTAATACTCAGAACAATATAAGTTGTACATAGTTTTCTTTTGGTGATTGATGCCTCTGTGGTGTGATTTTGTCCTCAATCACATGTGTATAGTTGATATTTTCCTTATAGATTTCTAGGTCAAAATCTTTACTCACTCTCTTTTATTGTATCCTGTTATTAGTTATCTTTTATATTCCACCATGACTCAAATTTTATTGCTATTAGGTTTAGGAGACCTCCTCACACCATCTCTGTTCTTTTTCCTTGAATGCACCATTTAGATTGTATTAAAAACACAAACTCTTGCTGGGCATGGCGGCACACACTTCTAACCCCAGTAATTGGAAGACTGAGATCTGAGGATCCAAATTCACGGCCAGCCTCAGCTACTTAGTGATGCCCTCCACAACTTGGTGAGATCCTGTTTTAAAATAAAGAATAAAAAAAATAGGACTGGGGGTGTAACTCGGAGGTAGAATGCCCCTAGATTCGATCCCCAGTGCCCAAAACAAAACAAACAACAACAACAACAAAACATCTTTCCATTAAAATGACAGTGATTTAACTTTCAATCTTGAAATTAATTACTTCTACATTTTAAGTTTTTTTCATCTTATCTTTATAACTTAGTGATCTCTCTATACCACCTATGTCTTCCTCACCAAAATGAAAGTTTTGGAAAGTATAAAGCCCATTTTATGTATCAGATGAGGCACTCAGATATTTATGAAATGAATGAAAAATTAGCATGACACCTAATTGACATTTCTATCCTCAATGAAATTCATATATTTTGCATATTTATTATCTATCTCAAAGCCTGTTTAAGTGACTTGGGTAATGTCCAATCTCTGATTCCCTTTCCAAGAGGATCATGAAGCTGAATTTAATTGCTGAGGGATTTTATAGGATATATAAATTATACTGTGTTATAGAGGGAACAAAATATATCACAAATAATATAAATGTCATATTTATCAATTTTATTTTCATAAAATCTTCATATGAGTTTCATGAGACAACCAACATCTAGATATTCATGAACACAGATAATGGCATATGGATTGAGTGGTACATTTCCAATGTCATGTCTAAGAATAGGAGCCAAGTGCTTGATAAAGAATCCAGATGGGAAGATTTTTAAGATTAGAAAAGTAGACATACTCAATGGTGTCAACAGACACAAACTCATCCTACTGAAAGGAAGTTGAGAGAAATCTCAAGAGGTATGAAATATAAATAAACTCACTTACAGAGAACCTGTGATCATTTGGCATCCAGAAGATTGAGGTGGTGGTAGTAGATAGGGTACCAAAGAATAGATGGAGTGTGATAATGAGGAATAGAAGAAATGAAAGAATGAACAAACATTCAATTATAAAATGCATAGAATAATACTAAAATGAATAATGATCATTTTTAAATACATATGGAACACCAGGTGTTTCATATGCAATACCTATTTTGAGTTTCTATAGAATCAGTCCCATCTAAAAAAAAATAAATCTTTGTAAGTCAGAGTGCTAGTACGTATTAATATAGGATTTAAATCCAATGGTCTGACTCCAAGGTCATTATCACATCACCTACTGATAGATTATCCAACCTGAGACTTAGAGAAATAAGGAAAAAAGAGACAGAGTTATCAAAAACAAAACATTAGGTGAAATGCACTCACAGTAAAGCAGAAACTTCATCTCTAAAATGGAGACACATTTGAACTAGACCTCAGTAATACTAGCTTTATGTTCAGTCTTGCAAATGACTGAACTAACATTCCTTTGAACGAAAGTTCCCTGCATGTGGCTAAGCATATATCTTTAGGAGCTAAGTTAGTCATCAAAGTAAAGAGCAGCTGAAGGTAGTAGGAGCCAACCAAGGCATCACAGGAAGTAATTGAGCATGTAAAGATTATTTCATTGTTATCTTAATCTTATATCTCAAAATGTCTCCTGCTCAACAGCCAGATCCTACAAAATAGCTATACTTAGGCTGCAAATGAAACATCTAATTGCCTTTTATTGGCTGATCTTGGAGGGTATTTATTTAAAGATGTATGATCAAAACTCAAGACAAAATTAAGAAGCCAGACTATAGAATTATTCCTATACAGAGTGAATGGATGATAAAGGCCCATTGGGAGAGGAGTGGTTTGGATAGTGAATTCAACTACATTCTACAACTTCATCTGTTCATTATTGAATCCATGTAAGAAAAGGTCACTGGTGATTGGTAATTGGTACCAACTTATCCCACAGAAATTATAAGCTTTTATTGAATCTAGTAGCTGAAGGATTGTGTAGTTGGGAGAGTATTATTCTGGGTTCATTCTCTATGCATCTTTTGCTTTATAGGATTGCTGCTTTATCACATGAATATGATTTTTTTCCATTGACATTCCTAGAAACCCAATCTCAACATGCCAAACCCTGAGGGATGAATGGTTTAGAGGTTCCGTAGTAGCTAACATCATAACACATGGACAACAGTAGCCCTTGGGAACCATCACAGAAAGAGAAAACAGTATTGAACTACAAATTCAGAGAACTGGTCTGCCACTACCTTGTTATGTGACCTTGGATGCTTTTCTTTATTTGACTCTCAGCTCTTCTTAATTTTGAAATGAGACTATGTAAAATTACGGATCACTAAAGTCTGTCTGTATTTAAAGTTTCTGTGCCTTTCCCCTTAGCTCCAAAATCCCACATGCCTGTGGGTACCAAAACACTCTATGATTTAGTCAAGTAAGTTTTGAAAAAGTTGTATTTCATAAAGTCAAGTGCATTGCTTTTCTATGTAGAATTTTGGAGTATTTCATATATAGACAGACGTAATGACTCATCAATGACTGAGGCAAACCTTTTGTTGTTGTTGTCCCCAGATTTCTCGTCCTTCAATGAGAACTTTTCCCTAAGTCTTCCTTTCTTAGCGTTTTAGACTATAGGAGTTCCCTGCTTCATACTGGACGATCAGATTTTCTCTCTCTTGGAAGTGGGAAATATGGACTAAATCTGTTTTCTTACTTGAATGGAGTTGGTAAACACTTGGAAGCTCGGGGGGACTTTCATGGTAGAGCAGCACAATTCAGTCCTCTTGCATTTAGAGACAAAGTTCAGTGTGCATAAAGAAGAGTATACCTGGGAAACTGCTCCCCCTTAGAGAGGCAGAGAGCCTGCTCCAGCTGGATGCTCATTTCAATGCCTTGCTTTGGACCATGAGCATCTTAACACCCCTTTTTGAATTTGGATTCTCTGCCAACCTTCCATCGTACTCCTACTTCCCTTAGCCAGGACTAGTAGAAATGGCCTTTTATTTCTTGAAACCATTAAGGTAAGGATGATGAAACAATGTGATCCTTTCTTTTCATGAGCTACCAAGGGGATACATATTGTACAGAACGTACTTTTAGAAGCAAAGGTAAAGTTTGTAGAATATATTTATCTGAAATAATACAGGTATAATAATAAGTTAACACATATACCTAAAATGAATCATTCCAAGAACAATGCTTTCCTCCCTTGTTTGTTGATGTATTTATGTTACTAAATTTTTTAAAGTGGCCATGCTTAAATGCAAGCAAAATGTCAGGTCTGGTGCTAGACCCTTCTTATTCAATTTAAACTCTGTGAGGTTAATTCTTATTTCCATTTAAAGATTGAGAAAAATGCATTCACAGAATTCATATAATTTGTTTAAGTTCTATCACTGTTAAATGGCAGAGGTGAATTCCCAATTCAGTGCATTTTGACTCCAGAATTTCTGCAGGTTTATTAAATGACATCTCATTAATTAGCAGTGACACACACTCATGCCTTTCTCTCTCTTCTTTATCTTATGTTTTTTCCTAATTCTTACTTCTTTATTCTTCTTCTCCCTTTCTATTTCCTCTCCCATTCATTGATTCTTCTTTCCTTTCTCTGTCTCTCCTCCTCTCTCTTCTTTACTTTGCTAGACTTCATTATTTTACACCCTACCCCAGATATCCCTGAATACTTCTGCAAAGTGTGTATTTTTTGGCCTCCCCTCACCCTACTCGATCCCTTTTCTGACTTTGTATTCTTTGCCGTGTCTGCCCAGCCTTAGAGAATGCCTTTAAGAACTTACATTTGTCCCACCACTTTCAGAGGAAATGCACATTCCCATAAGGCCCCATTTAATTTTTATCACCAGCACCACTAAAATAACTGCTCTCAATACATTCACCCACGATTTTCACAGCCAGCAACTCCACCTTCCTTTGCTTTTTTAAGCCTGTCAGGAAAAGGTGTTCAGAAATATTTCATTTTGTTGCTGCTCAGCACAGTTATTTTTCATCCTCACCATTTCAGGGCTGGTGAGTCAGTGCTCAGAACTTACTTGTGATTTCTTCAGCTTTGCTCAGACTGGAAAATGCACACAGCTCTGTGTCTGTCTCTGTTCTCAAATGAAACATCCCTAGTGCTTGGTGCAGGTTCTGAGGTTGTGCCTTATCCACATCCCCAATCCCTTAGCTCAGTTGTTTTGAACATTCTCCAGAATCTTCTAGACATTGGAGAAAAGTACACTCATAGAAGCTTATATTGAAGTCTCAAGAAAATGACAAATGACTCAGCAGGCCTGCCCCAGGGTGAACCTCTGAACCTGTGATGTGTCTTCTGTCTGGTTCTATGAACTCTCCCAGTTCTAAGACACCTTCTACAGGCAGTTGGTATCTACAAGACTCACAAGGGATAATATTGTGGCCCATTGATTCTCTGTATATTTGCATAATAATCGCTTGAGTGTTGTAGGAAATATTCATCTTTTGTGAAAAGGAGAACAAAAACAAGAATAGAAATAAGGCAAAGATAAAGAAGGGTAAGGATGGAAAGCAGGAGTGGAAAGAAGAGCAGGAGGTGGTATCTGTGGTCAAATAGCTATAGAAAGCCCCTGAATTAAGAGAAATTAAACAATTCCACTTTTCATATAATGAGAATATGCTGATGGAAATGCTCCATTTTTTTTTTTTTAATTTTAGGAAACCCAGCCATTTGTTATGCACACATCAAAACATTAAAACTACAGTTTGATAAAATACTTTGGGAAATAATGCATGGTATGATCATAGGTTTGAAGCCAGCTCCCTTAAAAAAAACTGTAGAATCTTCTGTGTTATTCATATTACTATCAACTCATTCATATATTCAAGCATTCATGAATGCATGTGTTTATATAGTCATTCTAAATTTTGACTAGCATTTCTCAGGAACACTGGAGCTACAAAGATGAGTGTGATTGGATCCCAGTCCCTATGGAGTTCACTCTCTATTTTGGAAATGGACATTTGGATGGATAAGCCAAGAAACAATGTAGTAAGTGCAATAATAGGGAAATAAAAAGCTCTGAGGACACACAGTAGCTTGATTCAATTCTCCCGTTTAGTTTAAAATTTGTTAGTTGACCTATCATTCATAAAATGGGGATAACAATACCTGCTTCACAGGATTGTGGAAGATATAATAAACCTTGCTGGGAAGTGATAAGATTACCTTATTCTGGTGATTTCTGTTTTGTGAATTTAGCAGCAAGGACACCATTGAAAGAACCATTGATATATATATCAGGAAAGAAATACTGAAGTTACAGAAAACGAAATCAAATGTAGGACTCATGGCAAGTAACTGAGAAGAGGGGTAAGATGGCAAACTCGGGTGAGAAATGGTCTTAACTAAATGTCAAGGGGCAGGGAAAGAGCACAGAAAGAGCTTATAGTTAATTAACTGCACTCTACATGTTAGGTCTGCCACACTTAGAAGTAGGAATATTTGACAAAACAGCTGGGTCTGAATGACTGAGTTTGGCTTGTCCATGTCGCTTAGGCTAGAGCAATAGCCGAACTCTCAGAGCTGAGTCAGTTCCCTTTGCTACTCTTAGCATATTTTCCATTTCTCATGATCCACAACATTTTCCTCTACTCTCTGGCTGATTTAATCTCAAAACTCCACTTTCCACCATGTCCATCTTCTGTGAATTGACTGCCCTCTGTGAGCCCTTTCTGTAGCCCTGGCCCCAGCAAAATCCGCCATTGCCACCTCATGAAATAAAGTCAACTGATCAGAGCCCAGCATGATGCATTGCTGGATGCACGAAGGCTCTGGAATCAGCCGTACTCCCCACAAAGCAGGGATCTAAAGTGTCGTTTTATGATGTTCTTTTGAAAACCCAGAGTATGAAGTATACTATATAAAACCAAATTCTCTACTCTTGTAAAAGTGCATTTTAGAAATCTTTATGTCTCAGAGGGAGGTTGGAGTTGAATTAAGCCCTAAAATAGCTCTGGCAACTTTCATGAAAAAGGCAATACACATTTATTATATTTAATATATTTAAACATAATTCAGGTACATTCACTATTTTTTCAGAGGGATTTTTTTGTGTGTTTATTTTTTTCTTTAGGATTTATTTTTTTATGTGATCTGAGAGTTGAATGAGCAAAAAAAGGTAAGGATATAGAAGAAAATTTTGGCTTCTGCAGTAGCTGTACCTTTCAAGTATTTGTTCTGAATTTTATTAGCTGAAATTCACTCTCTGGTAGGTGGCTAACTGATAATGCAAAAAATTACTAGGTTTGTCCTTGTACTCTGCTGACTGGTGAAGGGTAGTCTGAGAATAGGAGAGCTTGGAATCTGTTTCAGAGGTCACAATTAAATAGGTAGGATTGTGTAAGTATTTTCTTGTTGGCAAAAAGTCCTTTAATATATTTTCACGTTTCAGTGAAGCTAATTTTGTATATGAGGAAACTGAGGTTCAGAAATTGTAGATATACTTCCCAAGATCACACATGTAGTAATTGTAGAAACCAGGATGAACAGTTCATGTAGTTTATTACTTTAAGTATTTGATGTCTTTTCACCATATCACATGACTTTCAACCATTAATTCTTTCATTCATTTAAGAAGTATTGTGTTCTAATTATATACTAAGTATTAAGAATGTAGTTTTGAAAAGCAAACACACTTATAATGATATTAGCACTTTAAGTTTGGTTTTATAGATGAGGAAACCAATCCTTAGAATAGCTTAATCTGGCTTTTTTGGTCACAAAACTAGTCTGTGATAAAGCTGGGAATGGACCCCAGGTCATCTGAAAATAAAGCAAGAAGAAAAAAATGTTGCCTGCAAGTCAAAATTCCATAAATGAAATTCTATTTCCTACCAAATTTTATTAAAATGGTAGAAATGCTTTATCTTTACTTCTGATTGATTTCCAATAAGCAGTAGCCCTGAGCAGCTTTAACTGTTTCTTGTTGTGGGCAGATCTTTTTCACAGCCAGATGCCTCTTTCCAATAGATGATTTTTTAAACCAACTTATCTGTTAAGAGGAAATCAGTATTTGAATCCCACACACATACACACATGCAGTCAAATGAATGTTTTCTGGCATAAAACACCTTCTCCTTTACTATCAAGTTGCACAGATAGATGGGCAAGATGAGTGGGATGTTTCATGTATCGGCAGTCATCTGTAGTGTACTTAGTTGGCCCTGTTGAAAATATTGTTAAGGCAATTCACGTTTATAGGTATAAAGGAAGTGAAAATACACATTTCATGTCTTAGTAATGCACTAATCACAATTATTTTAAAACAACACACAAATTAAACCTAGTGGCATATTAGAAATACACATCAATTCACTATGGATCTAATATGGTTCAGGATAAAAAAAGAAAAGACCTGTTACCTAAATAAGTTAATAGAGATTACACTTATTAAACTCATAAACTTCTGCCTACATAAAACTTGAATAAATGTGTTGTTATAATCCTTATTTTCTTTTTTGGTGCATTGTAATCATACAATGCGTAGACGTTCAGGGTGATAGAGGCATATATGCACATAGTACTCATTGAGCCCTCTCCCAGTTCCAGCCCTATTCTCTCCCTCTCCCCTCCTTCCTATGCTCATCATAGGATCAGCTTTGATACGTTTGTATATGCACATCATGATGACTGAGGTGTTTCCCTCTCCCCCCTTCCATCCCCCTTAATTAGGTCCCCTTCTTTACTCAAATAAGGTTTCTACTTTATCTGGAGTGCCTCCTATGTCTCAAGTTCTCCCTAGTTTCCACACATGAGGGAGGACATCTGACTTTTCACTTTTTGTGACTGACTAATCTCACTTAGCATAATGTTCTCCAGTTCTATCTATTTCCCTGCAAATGACATAATGTTATTCTTCTTTATGGCTGAGTAGTATTTCATTGTGTATATATCCAATAATTTTGTATCTATTCATCTGTTGATGGACATCTTGGCTGTTCCACAGTTTGGAAATTGTGAAATATACAGCTATAAACACAGGTATGCATGCACTACTCTGGTAGTTTGGTTTCCATTCTTTCGGGTCATACAGTATGTCCATTATCATTCTTCTGAGGATCCTCCACACTGTTTTCCAAAGTGGTTGAACTAATTTGGGAGAATATTTTTGCCAGCTAGTCCTCTGAAAGAGGACTAATATCTAGAATATACAGAGAACTCAAGAAACTGACTTTCAAAAGCAAACAAACAAACAGAATTAAAAAATGGGCAAGTGAATTAAATACACTTCAAAAATGAAGAAATAAATGTATGAAATAAATGTATGAAAAATGTTCAATATCATTAGCATTCAGAGAGATGCAAATCAAAACTATCCTGAGATTTCACCTTACTCCAATTAGAATGGCAATCATTAAAAATACAAACAATAACAAATGCTGGTGAGGATGTGGGGAACTAGGAATTCTGATATATAATCCTTATTTTCAAGAATCAAAATTTGAAATACACAGTGTGATGGTCAACTTTAAAAATGAATCACTAATTAGCAGTATGTTTACAAGTTTTAGTACACTTCCTTCAGGTAGGGGTTCTCTGGAGCCATTTGTATTACTTTTTATGTTACTGTGACAACAATGCCTGACACAAACAACTTAGAGGAGTAAAGCTTTATTTCCCTCATGATTTCAGAGATTCAATGATGGTATGCCGGCTCCAAGGCAGAAATATCAAAGTGACAGGGCATGACAGAAGACAAGTGCTCAATTCATGGCAGCCTAGAAAGAGAGAAAGTGAAAGGGAGAGGGAGAGAAAACAGGAAAGAGAAGAAGAGGAGAGAGAGGGAGAGGGAAAAGGAGAGAGAGAAAGAGGGAGAAGGAGAGGGAGAGGGAGAGGGAGAGGGAGAGGGAGAGGGAGAGGGAGAGAGAAAACCAAGAGCAAATATATTCATCAAGGTCAGGCCCCCTGTGATTCACTTCCTACGACCTTGTCCAATCCCTAAACCTGAACCTTTCCTCCCTGGGGATATATACCTTCAATAGTGAGTTTTTTAAGGAACATTCCAGATCCAAAACATAACAATCTGAGCCTAGCTTCCAAAAACTCATGGCCATCTCATAATGTGAAAAGCATTCAACTCATCTGAAATAATCCTCATAAACTTAGCAATTTTTATTGCTGAAAAGTCCAAGTCCATGGTCATCTCTGAGACTCAAGGCCAACTCTTAACTGTGAGCACATACAAAAATAAAAAGCAAATTACATACTTCTAATACACAAAGGCACAGACTAAATATTCCCTTTCTAAAGGAAGGAATAGGGGCATAGGAAGGGTGGATGGCACTGGACTGGTAGTGCATGCCTATACTCCTAGTACTTGAAAAGCTGGGGCAAGAAGAATCCAGGTTTGAGGCCAGCACATAACAAATTAGCAAGAACCTATTTCAAAATTGAAATTTTTAAACAAGGAGGGACCTGGGATGTAGCTCAGTGATAGAATGCCCCTGGGTTCAATCCTCAGTATCACACTCAAAAAGAAAAAAACAAATAAAAAGCAATAAGGACCCTTGCAAGATGGAAACCCAGCAGGGAAAATATTAAGTACTATTAGTTCCATGTTCAGGTGGTAAGATGTTTGAGGTAGCGTGGTCCCTATGGCCTTGTTGGTTGTAACCCACAAGGCTTCTCTCTTAGTCTGTTCTTCTGTTGTTTACCTCAGCAGACATTCCACATGCTTGGCATCTCTTAATTTCTGGGTTCTCCAATGCACCTCCCACTCACACAATGCCTTCAGGGGACAGCCTGCAGGGATTATTACCCTTACCCACATAGCTTGGCCTACCAGCCTTCCTTTGTAATATTGGTGGAAGCCTTTAGGACTACTTAAATATAATATTCTGCAGGACTAGCACCATGAGAATGATGCCAATATATGCAGACAGCTGTAGCAGTAGCTGACCCCCGCCCCCAACCCCAAGACTATGGCTGAAGTGGTCACTGAGTGCCTGGGCAGTTGAGCATGGTGAAACAAAATTTGAAGAAATAATTCCTAGGCAGTCCTATGTGAGCACAGCACTGCCAAGGCCTCTTCTCAAATTGACCTGTTTCATTCAAGTTTTCAATGCTATGCTCTTTCAGATGGGATCTGACCAATTGCTGAGATGCCCTCAAGGCATTCTTTCTATGGTCTCTGTCCACAGTACTTAGCTTCCCTTCAGTGTTGATATTCTCTTCAATAACCACACCTTTCTTATCCCTAATATTACATATATATTTCTGGAAAAACTACAAGTTTGCTTTTTATCCGGATTCCCACAGTAAACCTAAGCAAAAACCACCAGCAATATCCATTCCCACTATCTGAATGCTGCAATGCCTTAGATTTCCTATGACAGATTAATTAGTCCATCACTTTTAAATTCAGCATCACCGAACATCTCAGGACATTGACAATCTCTAGGTGAGTTCTTTACCAGAATATATTACAAATGGCCTCTGGTCCAATTTCCAATATAGTCCACTGTATATATTTCATTTTACCAATAGACCCGCTATCCTAGCAAAACTGCAGAAAAAACAGTAGAAAATAGAATAAAAAGCTGGAAGAGATTTCAATCATTGTGTTTAGTGATCCTTAACTTTAGAGATAAAAACTTACTTTAAGAATTTTATTAATTATATTCCAATGAAATATGAGTCTATTTTTTTTTTACAAAAAAATGCAAACAATGCATGCTCTTCCTAGGGAAACCAAGCATGCATACAAGTTTCCCAAATATTGTGTATGATGTCAGAGAGACAATGATTATATTAAGAAATATGTGTAACTCTCTAGGAATCAATGAGTTTCCACATAAGAAAACAATCCTGGGATGTAGGCCCTGTGAGGACAGAAGCTTTGCCTCCTATGTTCCATAGTGACCGAAACACAGCGCTTGCCTGCCTCAACCTGGTGTCCTATGAAATGAGTGACCCAGTAGGAAATACATTAGAAAAGACTGTAGATATTTTTTAATCTGTTGCTTTCTCATTCATTTTGTACCCACAGACACTTTTCTAAAATCTTGCATAGACACATAGACTAATACAAATAGAAAAATTATGAATAAAATCGGTGTGGGTCACAGCCAAGAATCTTGTTTGTGACTATTTGTCCTCACTCAGAAAGACTAGGTGGAGCTTCTGGGGAAAATACTCATTTTTTCAGGTGAAAAGGTAGAAGGATTAGACAATTAGTCAAGGTCAGAGAGTTAAATAAATTACAGAGCTGAGATTTAATTCCAGGTGGCCTTGATCCTGCACAATGACTCTCATTGACTATGCAGTAATCAACCCTTCTTACATGTTTATAAGCTTAAATTGAAAACAGTTGACAAAACCAATGATCTAAACAGAGTTCTTCAAAGCACAAATGAAAGAACTAATGCATGTTTTGTAAAGTGACAGGAACAAGATCTCTCAGTTTGCATGTTATGCTACATAGCAATAAAAGATTAACATTTGTTTCAACCAACTTACATTTATCAAAGTGATTATATGTTCCTGGCATTACTAAGTGATGTAAACATGTTGAGTAATATTTATCATTAAGGTATTTGCAAGCTAGAAGTAAAGATAAAATAGTGACATTGAAAGATGATCTGTTTTATAATGACATGTCTTTATCTCACTTTCCAACTTTTGGCCAGTTCTGTTGGTTATACCCTCGAGATCTGATAGTTTCTTCCTACTTGCACTGAGGCCACCCTGGTGCAAGCTACCATATCTCTTAGCTGCATTATAGCAGGGCCCATTAACAGGTCTTTTTGTTTTTATCCTTATTTATCTGTAATCTTTGTTCAATATTCCAAAGGATTATTTTATTTACTTATTTATTATTAGCACCAGGGATAGAATCCAGTAGTATTCTACTTATGATCTACATACTCAGCCCTTCTTATTTTGAAACAGGATCTCATTAAGTTCCTCAGGGTCTTGCTAAGTTGCTGAGGTTGGCCTTGAACCTGCAATCCTCCTGTCTCAGCTTCCCAAGTACTGGGATTACAGGCATGCATGCATCACCACACCCAGTTTGGAAGGATTCTTTTAAACATAACAGAGGTCATGTTATTCTGTCCTCAAAACTCTTTCATATATCCCAACTGCATTCAAGAGAAGAAGAGCTTAATCACAGTAACAAACTTTGGAGTCTGATTCTTCCCTCTCCCCAATTCCACTCTGCCACAGGGAAATGTTGACTATTCCCATCCTGGAAATTGCCCTTGATCTTTCCTCTGCCTGATAGTGTCTTTCTCAGATTTTGACAGAGTCCACTTTCTTGCATTAATCAGGTCTCTATTCAAATGTTACTTCTCTATCATGCAACCTTCCTGGACATCCAGATATAAACTTGCCAATCACAACTCCCATACAAATCCATCTGCTCATTCAATTTTATTTTTCTTAATTTCACATATCACTAGCTCTCATTTTCTTAAATTGGTATTCGTTAACTACTTTTCTTTGCAACTAGAAAGTAAGCTTCTGAGGGCAGGGATTTTGATTTCTTCACAGTTGTATTCGTAGAGCAATGCCAGTCATATATTTAACTTAGCACACATATCTAATAAAAATTAAATGGATATTAGTAAATAAATTTATAAGTCACAATAAACAAAGAAGTTTTTCAAAGCCTTGCAGTTTCACAATGCAACACTTTGAATTTATTCCTGATAGTGAAGATTTTGAGGCTTCATGCCTTTGATAGCATCTTTCTTGTCCCGAAATCCATGTGCTGCCTGATTTTCATATGTCAAATAAGTATACCTTTGGGCCAGCTAGACACTCATCTACCCTATCTCTTCTGTCACAAAGAAACATTGGTCACATATTAACAATTGTCAACATAGGACTTGCTCATATGCTATGGAAATGATAAGGTTAGGAGTTCTAAACAATGGAACAGAAATCTGGTCTTGTACTTTAATACTTGCAAGATCTGCCAAACATTCCTGAACTTTAGTACTTCTGATTTATAAAGAATATGGAATACCTTCCACAAAGAATGGCTACATCAAATATAAACATTCTTGAAATGCTGTAAATAGTTTTGTCATTATTATGTCCAAAATAATTAGAGATGTGGGGAAAATTACTCTGTCCAATAAACTGTTCTACAGTTCATTTCTGTATTCTATTCTTTAATTTCTGTTTAAAGTATCTGGGATAAGGCTAACCATCTCCTTTTTCTGTGTGTGTGCCCTTCAAATATTCATGTTGTTAGTATGTTATTCCTCAGTTTTGCTCCAGCTACACATACAATACTTATTTCCTTTTATCTTTTCTCCTAAATCAATCTCTCCAGTCCTTTAATCATGATCCCTGATGTTCTTTGAACTTCTTCCAATTTCTTGACAGCTCTCTCCTGATGAGATGCCCAGAACAGTTTACAGTATTCTAGGTGCTGTCTCATCAGCCTCAGACTGAGCAGCTCTCTCCCCTTGATGGTTCTTGACAGTCTGACTCACTGTCTACAACTCAAGGGGTGCAATTTGCAGCCTGCAGACATAACTTAGATGTGCAATATCTTCCCCCATCATTTGTCTTAGATGTCTTTTGGTATTTGTTCTAATCTAAGCAAGCATTGTATGATAACAACTTCTCAGAAACAGCAGGAGGAGTGCAAACATTGACTTTGTGAAGTGAAGGTCACTATCAAAGATTCCACTTTTGGAAAGGCTTGATTAGAGCATAGGCATGAACTTGCTCTGGTTTTGAGGTAAGATCAGAGAAATAAAAGTAATAGGTAGAAAAGAGACAAACAGGGAAGAAAAGGGAGCCTAGCATTAAATGTAAAAATTCCATAGAGGCCCTCATCTTCACCCTGAAGTCTGCTTTCCTTCAGACCTTAATTCCTAAAAGGTCCAGTAAATATTAAAGAACTATATGTCCAGTTAATTGTTACATATGTTTTGTTAGCATACAGAATGTATTTTAGTCTGATAAGAGATATCTAGGCCTAAATTCTCAAAAGGTCCAGTGGATAAAGGGAAGCCAGTTCATCCCCCTCACATGCTCACCATTTGCCCACCTCCTCATGAAAGTTCCCTATAAAAGAAGAGACTTATACTCTTAAAATGTGCCTTTCTCACATATGAGATGGCCCACAATCTCTCTTAGACAGAAAATATATTCATTACTCTCTTAAATGAACCTCTTTCTATGTTTCTGACTGGTACATGTTGCTGTCCTGCTCAGCAATAAGGAAGAACAAAATTATGTCATTTGCAGAAAAATGGATGGAACTGGAGAACCAGGGGAAAGCCCACTAAGTGTTATGTGCATGTATGTCGCTACCACTAGGAACTACATTATGATATGAGACTATAATGCACCAATAAAACTATTAAAGATAAAAACAAGAAAAAAGATACTGATAAACAATCTTAATGCAAAACAAAGACTTGAAGAAATACAATACATTTATGTGGCATAGGGTTATAGTCAGAAAACATATGATTACTTATGAAATAACAAATAATAAATTAATTTTAATGAAAATATTACTTGATCAGATACCCAAAAAGGATGCACAAATATAGCCCCCAAACATATTTAAACTCCTCTACTTACTATCACAAAATTAAAATTAAATCCACAATTGTATTTCATATCCACCAGGATAGCTGATAAAATAGATGACCCTGGAGAACATTATGTTAAGTGAAATTAGCCAACAATAAAATGAAGGGAGATATATTTTCTCTTGCATGCAGAAGCAAGGGAGTAATTAGGATAGAAGAAGGACTTCATATAATGGAAGAGAAACCTCAGTGTAGCGAGGGAAGGGAAGTGGTCATAGGGGTGGAGGGTGAGAAGAAAAATTAACAAAGGACCCACTTCCATGGACATTATGTGTGTATGTGAGAATGCCAATGCCAACCTCAATATCATGCATGGGGAAGGGAGGGATTGGGGAAGGGGCCGGGAGAAAACTTGCCCAGGGCTTTGTGAATTTATGTCACCATCACTCTGAACTGCATTATGATGTGAGACTATAAGACTATAATGCACTAAAAAAGGCATAATAATACAAGCAAATAAATAAGAAGACCTGCAGCTAATGCTTAGCTCTAGAACATTTGAGCTGTCTGACCTTGTCAAAGTTACCAGAGCCTCATCTTCCTCTCTCTGTATAATGAGCAAAAGCACCTATAAGATTGATCTGAGACACCAATGACAAGGCTCATATAAGGGAATTATGACTTGACACATTGGAAGCAGTCAATAAAACAAATGCTAGCTACTTCACTTAGGAAATTTAACTGAAGCAAATTTACAAAAAGTTCACAAATGTTGAGCATGTCATTTATTGAGTTTTGAAAATGTGTAACTTCATGCAACCAACACCTAAATCAAGATGTTTTTATATGTTTAGATAGACATTTTCATGCTCCTTTCAAGGAGCTCCAACTCCTCCTCTTGCAAACCACATAATTGACTTCATTTAGCATTGCCTAGTTTTGCCAGTTTTAGAAATTAATTCGAATGGGATAATGCAGTATGTATTTCAATGCATCTGTAAAACTTCACTGAACCTTAGCATCCCTGATTTATAAAGGACATGGAATATCTCTCACAAATAATTTTTGTATTATATGTATAACAATATTACTAGCATAATGTTTTTGAGATTTACTCATAGTTTATGTGTCAAAAGATTATTCATGTTTCTGAAAAACATTTCGTTGTACGACTAGTCGTAGTTACTTTATCCCATCACCTATTGATGGAATTTGTTTTCGGTTTTCCAGTATTACAAACAATATTAATATAAACAATCTTATTCAACATTTTTGGTGGATGTGTGTTTCTATATCATCACGTTGGAGTGGAAATGTTGGGTTATAGGATAGATGCATATTTACTTTTGTCAGATGCTTCTAAATTGTATTCAAAAGTGGTCATTCTGTTTGAATTCTTCCTAGTAACATGTAAAAATTCCAGTTGTTACACACCCTCATCAACATTTAGTAATGTGAGACTCTTTGACATCAAATGTTCTTTTTTTTATTAGTGGATTGTAATCATAATCTTAATGATGTACAAACTGGTACAGGCATACAAGCACACAATACTCATTTAGCCCTTCCCCAATTCCCACTCTATTCCCTTCCTCCTCCCTCCTTCTCATCTTCAGGTTAGTGATTGTCTTTGATATGTTTGTGAATGTACATCATGAGTATTAGGGTGTTTCCCTCAACCCTCCCTCCTATCACCTTCTGTTATGTCACCTTCTTGGCTCATATATAAGGTTACTCCTTCTTCTAGAGTCTCCTCTATGATCCATTTTCTCCCTAGCTTTCACATATTAGGGAGAGCATCCATTGTTGTTGTTTTTTTTTTCACTTTTTGTGACTGACTAATATCACTTAGCATAATGTTTTCTAGTCCATCCAGTTCCCTGCAAATGAAACAATTTTTTTTCTTTCTTATGGCTGAGTTAAATTCCATTCTGTACATACCTCATAGTTTTTTAATTCATTCATTTATTGATAGACATCTTGGCTGGTTCCATAGTTTGACAATTGTGAATTGTGCAGCTATAAACATAGATACAAGCTGGGCGTGGTGGTGCACATTTGTAATCCCAGCATTTGGGAGGCTGAGACCAGAAGATCCGGGTTCGCTGCCAGCCTCAGCTACATAGTGAGGCACTCCACAACTTAGTGAGATCCTGTTTCAAAATAAAGAATAAAAAACAAAAGGACGGGGATTATAGCTTAGAGGTAGAATGTCCCTGGGTTCAATCCCCAGTACCGCAAAAACAAACAAACAAACAAAAAACTCATAGATAACACATGCATTAGTCTGGTAGTTTGGTTTCCATTCTTTTGGGAAGATACCCAGAAGTGGTATTGCTGGATCATATGGTAGGTTCATTCCCATTTGTCTGAAGATCCTCCATATTGTTTTCCAGAGTGGTTGCACTAATTTGCAATTCCACCAACAATGTACCACACCCTCGCCAGCATTCATTGTTTGTGTTTTTCATGATTGCCATTCTAAGTGGGGAAAGTAACACTTATTTTATATTGCCCAGGTATATTGTAAAGCATATATAAAATATTCAGTATACTATGGTTAGATATTTAAATTTATCAATTTCTTCTTTATTTCCCTCCACTTATATTTCTGCATTCAAACATTGCAAAAGTGCTCATCTTAAAATAGTACCTAATGTTTATAGAACACTTCAGAGTTCATAAACTATTATAACAATCTGGTGAAAAATGTATTCAAATCCTATTTTACCAGTGAAAAAGTTGATGCGATCCTGAGAGATTAAATACCTTCCAAAGACTACAGAGTTTCTGGAATATTTAGCTGACAAGTTCTGGCCCTTTGTTGCCAGAATCCCTGCATGATATGTTGCCAAAATCCCTGCATGATATTACATGCAATGTTTTATAAACTGATTATAATAATTCATTTATCTGGAATCAAAGGGTTATGTTTTATGCATGAAATTCTCAGCTAAGCATTCAGGATACAGTCATGAATAAGAGACTTAAACTGTGTCCTCATAGAACTTAATGATTAGCAGTTGGGACAATGACAAGACAAGTTTAGTATAAATGGACCTACCTATGTTGAGACCAAACTCTTTCTTGATAACTCTAACACTGTGGAGTGTGGGCTAATCTGAGTGATGGACTAACCTGAGTCAGCAATCCTTCCAATAGGCACAGTCCTTATGATCAGCAGTGCTCACTGAGCGTATGTGTAGCAGGACTGAAATAGATTTATGTGATGACCATCGAACCCACAACCTTGTCCTCATTAGCACATGGTAGAAATTTTCACAAGCAAAGAACTATAATAAGACATTGCTTGTGCCTCTGAGGTCTTGTTAAGAAAGTTTTTACCTGGAGCCGGGCGTGGTGGCGCACGCTTGTAATCCCAGCATTCGGGAGGCTGAGACCGGAGGATCCCGGTTCGCGGCCAGCCTCAGCTACCTAGTGAGGCACTCGCAACTTAGTGAGACCCTGTTTCAAAATAAAGAATAAAAATAGGGCTGGGGGTGTAGCTCGGAGGTAGAATGCCCCTGAGTTCAATTCCCAGTACCGCAAAAAAAAAAAAAAAGAAAGTTTTTACCTGTGCCTATGTGTTAAAGTGTTGGTCCTATGCCCTCCTCAAGTAGCTGCAAGGTCTCTGGCCTGATTCCCAGATCTTTGATCCATCTTGAATTGAGTCTTCTGCAAGGTGAGAAAGTGGGGTTTATTTCCATTTTTCTGCATATGGTTAACCAGTTTTGCCAACACCATTTATTGAAGAGACTATCTTTTTTCCACTGTATGTTTTAGGATCCTTTGTCAAAAATGAATTGACTATAAGTGTGTCGGTGTCCGGGTTTTTTTGTTTGTTTGTTTGTTTTGTTCAAATTTCATGCTGTTTTTATTACTGTGACTTTGTAGTATAGTTTGAAGTCAGGTATTGTGATGCCTCCTGCATGATCCTTGTTACTAAAAACTACTTTGGCTATTATAGCCTTTTTGTTGTTCCAAATGAATTTAAAGACTGATTTTTCTATGTCTGTGAGGAATGACCTAATGGGTAGTACATGGAATCTGTAGATCACTTTTAGGAGAATGGCCATTTTGATGATATTTATTCTAACTATCCAAGAACATGGAAGATCTTTCCATAATCTAAAGTCTTCTTTGATTTCTTTTTTCAACTTTTTATAGTTTTTTTTATAGAGGTCTTTTACCTCCTTGGTTAGGTTTATTCCCAATTATTTTATTTGTAGGGGTGCTATTGTGAGTGGAATTGTTTTATATATCTCTTTTTCAGTGGATTTATGGTTGGCATAAAGGAAAGCTTCTGATTTTTTAAGATTCACTTTTTATCCAGACACTTTGCTCAATCTGTTGATTAGTTCTATAAGCTTTTTATTTGAGTTTGTTGGATCTTCTAAGTAGAGAATCAGGTCATCTACAAAAAGGGATAATTTTATTCTTCTTTCCGTATTTGTGCACCTTTGATTTCCTTCTCTTGCCTTATTGCTCTGCCTAGAGTCTCAAGTACCATATTGAACAGAAGGGGTGATAATGGACATCCTTGTCTTGTTCCTGTTTTTAGTGGTTACTCTTGCAGTTTTTCCCCATTTAATATGATGTTGGCTGTGGCCCAATTGTATATAGCCTTTATGATGTTGAGACGAATGAGAATGAACCTACCATATGATCCAGCAATACCACTTCTGGATATCTACCCAAAGAATGGAAACCAAACTAGTAAACCAATGCATGTGTATCTATGTTTATAGTCAAACAATTCACAATTACCAAACTGTGGAACCAGCCAAGATTTCCATCAACAGATGAATGGATTACAAAACTGTGGGATATGTACACAATGGAATTTTACTCAGCCATAAAGAAGAACAAAATTATGTCATTTGCAGGGAAATAGATGGAACTGAAAAACATTATGTTAAGTGAGATTAGTCAGTCACAAAAAGTAATAAAAAAAATGGATGTTCTTTCTAATATGCAAAAACTAGGGAGAAAGTGAGTCATAAGAGGGACTCTAGATGAAAAAGGAGAAACCTTAGATGAGCAAAGAAGGTGACTTAACTGAAGGTGATGGGGGTCGGGGGACACCCTAGTGCACATGATGTACTTTCACAAACCTATTAAAGTCAATCAATAAACTGAACATGAGAATGAGTGTGGGAATGGGGAGGGAATTGGGAAGGGTTAAATGAGAGATTTGTGCATGTATGCCTTTACCAGCTTGTACCTAACAAAGATGTATGATTAGAGTGCACTAATAAAGAAAGTCATAAAAAATTAGTTTTTAAATTAATTATTTTTATTAATTTAAAATCAATATTCTTTTATTTTTGTAATTATGAAGGAAGCAGGGATCATCAATATTAAGATTTTTCTTATATGATTACTTAAACACTTAAGCTATTTATTTCCCATCAAGAACTGCTTTTGCTACATCATATAAATTTGGATGTATTGTACTTCCAGTATCACATATTTTCAAATGCTTTATATCCTTCCCTATAGTTTCTTCTTTGACTTACCTATAATTTAACCATATTTCCGGACTTCCAAATATTTTAGAATATTTGAGATATTGTTATTTTTGGTTCTTACTTTAATTCATCATTGTTAAGGAATATCCTTTGTGTGATTTCAATTATATGAATATATTGATGTTTGTTTTATGGTACATTATGGCCTGAATCTTAGTGAACGTTTTACATGCACTTGAATAAATGATTATTATACTAATGTTGAATTAATATTCTAGAGAACCCATTTAAAATAGGTTGACAGATTATATTTATTTCTGTTATATTCTTAGTGAGGTATAACTTTTCTATTAATTCATGAGAAAGTAGTGTTAAAATATTAAACTGAGGTTAAGATTTAATTCTGTTACTTTTGCTGTCATGCATTTTGAAATTCTGTTCTTAGCTACCTGTGTAATCAGGATTGTCAGCTCTTCTTGATGAAGTGACCTTTCATCATTATAAAATGACTCACTTTATTTCTCATAATACTACTTGTCTTGAAACCTACTTTATAAGTTATTAATATAGCTGCATCTTCTTTCATAGATTTTGTGGATTTATAGCATATTGTTATTCCATCCTCACTTTCTACCCTGTCTGTGTCTTATTTAAAGTTTGACTCTTGTAAACATCTTATAGGCTGATAGTCTCTTAATCTCTGCCTGTTTATAGAATTAATGGGAATATTTAGTTAATTTGGATTTAATACAATTATTGATACTATTACTAATACTGATTTTCTTTATTTGGTGTTGTTTATCTTATTTTTTTTCCTCCAATTTCAACACCTTCATTCTTTTCTATATTTTTCCTCTTCTGAATTATTTGTATTCTATTTATTTGTTTTTGGAGTAGAGGGTTTTGTATTATCTACTTGGTTATACTTCTTTGTATTCTTTTCTCTAAGGGGTTCCTAAGGGATTAATATACTCACCTTAAAACTTTAACTTTCACAATTTCTTTAAATTAGTGGTAAAACTGCATACATAATAGAGAAAACCTTCAGAAGAGTAATTTGAGCTAAGTCATCTCTCAATCTTTGTACTATCATTGCCATGAATCTTGCTTCTGCATATGTTATAAATCCTACTGCATATTTTTAAAATTCTTGGTTTAAACACTCAACTAACTTTTAGAGATTTTAGGATATTTCTAAAAGATTAAAGATAAATATTCTTTCTATATACCCACATGCTTATTATTCCCACTGTTCTTTACTCTGTGGTGATTAAAAGTTCCAGATGGTATTACTTTCCCATCAGCACAAGAAATTATTTTACTTTTCCTTGAGTATTGGCTGGCGATAAATTCTATCAGAAATGGCTTGTCTAAAAATGTGTATTTTTATTTAATTCCAAAATAATTTCATGCAAAAGAAAATACTTAGCTGAAAGTTGTGGGATATCTTTTGTTTCTGGTTTTTTTTGTTGTTGTTGTTAATCATTATTGTAATTTATGTTAAGTTCCTTATTATCTTTTCACCTTTTTAAATTTTATCTTTGGTTTCTAAAATGTCTCACCATAATGTGTTTAGGTTTGGTTTTCTCACTATTTATTCCTCTTAGATATTTGTGCATGTAAGTTACCATTTTTAATGAAATTTAGAAAATACTCAGCTAGCATTTTTTCAAATATATAATTTTTTCAGTATTATTATCTTTCCCTGCTGTTTATGGGTCTCCAGTTAAACATATGTTACAGTTTGATTTCCCTTACTATATTGAGGCTCTGATAGATTTTTTTCTTTCTATAAAATCCTAATCTTTCTTTACATTTTTTGATCATAATTCAGCAATTTCCAGTATCTGTTAGTTTTTTAAAATACAATGTAGTTTTCAGTTTAAGAATTTCCATAAGTGTAAATGTTTGACTTAACATGTACTTTCTGATTTTTTGATTCAGTATACCCATCTTTTTTTCTGTGGATTCTTGGCATGCTTACCATAAAATGGCCCTGAGTTCAATCCCTCTCAGCCCATCCCGCCACACACAAATTTTAAAATTTTCAACACTTTTTGCTTGTCTGTTTCTTATTTAATTTTTGCTGCACTGTAATTATGCATCATAGTGAGGTTCAAAGTTATACAAACAAACTTGAACACAGGTCCTTTCCCTTTTGGTCCCATTCCACTACCCACCTCACCCCTACATGGTAGTGAGATTGGTATTGACCCATTATACATGAACAAAGCATAAATTGAACTGCTTTCATTCATTAGTTATTCCATTTCCCCTCTTCACTTCCATTCCTCTATCCCCTCTCACTATTCTTGTCTTTCTACTCAATTAACTTAAGCCCCTTTTGTTTCCTATTTTCTGTCTAGATCCCACATATGAAAGATAACCTTCAACACTAGACTTTGTAATACTGGCTAATGTCAGAATAATATTCTCCAGTTCAATTCATTTTCTTTTTATTACTTTTAATCATCACTCTTACCTTCTTAGTTGTTCACATTTAGTAAATCTTCATATACCTAACATTGTGAAAGACAAACAAATTTCAGATTGTGGTATTTTCTCCTAAAGAGTGCTAAATTTGTTCTACTGAGCATTTGAATTGCTATCTCTCTTTATGATTGTGGGACCTTTGTTTTATGTTTTGTTTTGCTTCTTTAAAGCAGGTCTCTTTTCATTTTGGTCACAGTCCTATGGTTAATCATTTAGACTTAGATATGGATTTTACCTCTATTATGTGGTTCTTGTAGGATCTCAATAGAAAACCTAACACATTTATTAGGACATTGTGTATAGGGAGGGCAGAACTATGATCTCTGTCTCCCCGACAATCGGCAGCAGCTGAAATCTCTGTTCTACCCTGGTGGAATTTTACCTCTTGTTTCTACTCTGAGGTCCTTTGAGTCTCATCCCACACATACACTGCTCATGTGTGTACATTCAAATAAAAATTTTAACTTATTTTGTGACTCTTTCCATTCCCCATCAGTTTTCTGGCATTCCTTCTTGGTGTCCTATCCCTGTGGCCTTTTCAAACTCCAATTTATGACCCTTTAGCCAATAATATGGCAGCTTTGTGTCTTGGCTCGAGTTGCAACATGACATCCAGACTGGTCAGTGTAAACATAAACATAAATACATAATTTTGGTTATCATTCAATCTACTGATTGTTTCCAAGAGTCAAACATCTTCAATTTTTATGTTATTTTTTTAAAATTTTCAATGTCTGTATTTTTTTTCTAGTGCACTTTGCAGTTTACAATAATTATCAGTGGAAAATTTTGGAAAATCCAAGCTATTAAATATTACAGGAAGCCATAAATACTCATTTTAATTTTAGGAATGTTTTTAAAACAAGAATCCTGTTCTAGACTTTGATATAAATACTGAAAATAAATCTAAAAAACTGTAGGCTAACACAGAGTGGTGGGAACATAGACACCAAGAGTTAGGTTCTACACACATTTTGAAGACAATGGTTATACAACTTCCTGATAGGTTGCATCTGCTGCCTAAGAAAGAAAGGGATGAAGGAGAAGTCTAGTCTTATTTTTTTTTCTAACAAACTTTTAAGAATGAAGATGTCTTTAACTAAGGTGTAAAAACAAATAAAACTCATTTTGATGCAGGAAATAAGTAGGGATGCAGTTTTATGCATGTTGTATTTGAAATGTCTACTAGATTTCTAAATGAAAATATATTGGAAACTGGATAGACATGTACAGCTTTTAGAGTAGTGTGTTGACTTGCGATATTAAGTTGGTAACTGTCAGTGTAGAGATGGAATATGAAGTTCTCAAATGGAGTAAGTTTAACAAAAATAATTAATGTAAATTGAGATAGCTGAAGTGTGAAAACTAGTCCACTGGAGGTAAGATGTTGAGACATGTGAGAAGTTGGCAATGAAGTCAGATGAAAATTCACAGGATATGGTGTCCAGGAGGCCCCTTGAGGAAAGGAAGAGGGATTGATACCCACAGAGAGATAGTTATCATAGTTAAATAAAGTTGAAGAGCGAGAATTGGCAATTAGATTTATCAATGTGGAAGTCATTACTGACTTTAACAAGAGGTGTTTTTGTAAAGTGATAGGGAAAAACCTTAACTTGGTATGCTAAAGATAAAATCAGAGAAGAAATAGAGACAATGAGTACTGTCAAGTTTTTACAGAAATGTTTCTCCAATGTTGAAGCTGTAAATGATGTAACAATTGGAGACACAGTGATTAAAGGAAAGTTGATTTAGCATAAGTATGTTTATATTTACCGTACTTCTGCATTCATGTCCACATATGTATATATGCAGACTCACACACATATGTAAACATATTTATATATACAAATGGTAGAGAAATGCCTGTATGCTAAAATGGATAATTAGTAAAGAAGGAATGATTCATAAGGAGGGAAAGAAGGAAGGGAATGCTGTTTCTACTTCAATTAACTTGAACAATTAAGATGAGATACAATCTACTTCCTAGATTTTTGTTTGTTTGTTTGTTTGTTTTTTTTGTTTTGTTTTTGTTTTGCTGTAGAAAGGAGTCCTGGTTCTTTATAATAATGGAAGTAAAGTCCCATAATGAAACCAAATGAGGTAGATAGATAGACATGGTGCAGAGACTTGCAAAATTTTTTATTTAACTGCTTATATTTTTCTAAGCTGTGTCAGATAAGAAGTCATAGCTGGTATGATCATAAATAAGAGGTTTATAGTTTTGAGGAGAAAATGAAAGGCATCAAATAGGTCATGTGGGTGTGTAGAAGAGGCTGTGATAGAAATATATAGGATATAAGCAGGGGCCTACCTGAGTTCTATTAGCATGGGTATAATAGGCTGCATGTCAGAAAGAGTGTTTGGGATCCCGCCATGTTCACTTCTTAAGTGAAGGATAGTAGGTGAAGTTTTACAGTTTGCCAGTGTTAGTGCTTTGCCTATTGGTACAATGACAGGATAAAAAAAAGTGGAAAAGTAAATGTAATAGAAATAAAAAAAAATTAAGCTTTTGAATAATTGATGCTGGGCATACTGGTGCACACCTGTAATCCCAGGATTTGTGAGGTTAAAACAGGAGGATCACAGGTTTGCAGCCAGCCTCAGGAACTTATAGAGATCCTCAGTAACCTAATGAGGCCCTGCTTCAAAATAAAATAAATAAATAAATAAAAAGGGCTTGCGGTATAGCTTAGTGGTAGAATGTAGCTGGATTCAATTCCCAGTACCAAAAAAAAAAAAAAAAAGAGGATGTAAAGGTAGAAATGTGATCAATTTGATCATTGAATCATGAAATTTTATGTTGTGATGGATTCAATAATTGATGAACTGGTGTGGTGGTATACACGTTTATGTGATCCCAGTACTTGGAAGACTGAGACAGAAAAATCACAGGTCTAAGACCAGCCTCAGAAACTTAGTGAGACTCTTAGCAACCTTTCAATACCCCTGTTTCAAAACAAAAATGAAAAATAAAAAAGGCTAGGAGGGTATCTCAAAGATACAGTACCCTTGGGTTCAATCCCTAATCTCAGGCAAGCACTCATGGGCGCACTGCTGTGTGCATGCACATGCATCCCCCCCCCCACACACACACACATGCAAAGAATGGATGGAGCATGGATACTTGGAAGAATAAATTGTAACTTAGCAGATGGTAGTCATGAAATGGGTGAATTTGAGGTGATGGAAAGTTTACCATAAATGATACAATTTCTTAGAATATGGCCAAGATCAAAAGACAGGAATTAAATCTGGCATGTCAACTAGCCAGAAGAATTATCTACTGTTGAAGTCATCCAAAATAGAGGTATGGATTGAAAATGAGATTCAAAGCTGAAAGTTTAAAAAAGGAGGAAAGAATAATCTGGAAGATATCCCAAAAACTCCACTCACAACAGTATGAATGCTATGGGAAAAAACAAACAAACAAACAAACAAACATCTACCAGTTGAGTGGATTTCTGGGAAATCAATATCCTTAGAGGAAATCTATATTTCTATAACGTAAACATATGACTACAGATGCTCCACCCAAATTCTCCCTCAATGTCATCTTTCATGTTGGAAAATTATATCTGCATCCCATAAGCTGCCCTGGGACTTCATGTGCATTGTTTCAACAGATTTATCATTTTCTACATGTTATCCTGGGGTTGGTATAGAAATAGATTTCTTCCCTTCAAGACATTCACTGGGATGAAGTTGGAGTACAGATAGTGTTTTAAGTTATCTATAAAAGAATAAGTAAGGGACTGAGTATGATGATATAGGAAAGGAAAAAATAAATGAATCAAATAGTCTTAAGAGAAAATGTTCAATCTTACTTGCGACAGTTATCCCAAGAAAAGGTGAGAAGCTCAGAAGTATATTCTCTAAGTCCCATTTATAGTTGGCTGAAGCAGAACGAAATCTCCACGGAGCAAAGAGATGAAGAAACTTAAGGTGGCATACTATCCATAAATATGCACCAAACTTATAATTAAAGCCAAATGAAGACTGATGGATTATGAAATATAATATAATTAGCATCTTTTCACCATCTGCAAAAAATAGATTCATTTGTGCCATATTTTGGGTAGACTCTGTTGACTTGATGGTTTAAAAGGAAGGTCAACCACAATCTCTTAAAAAGTCATAAAATCTGAGGATTAATGGAATAAATTTCTTCCCAAGTTGCTATGAGCCCAGAGTTATAATTGATCTTCATCAATTGCATCCTTTCCACACATCACAAGTTTCTTTCTCACTGTGGACAAATCTTGCCCAATAAAGTTATACTAAAATTTATCTGTGAAGTGTTAGAGCTCTGGTTAGGTTATACTTGTCACACTGGTTGCTCTGATTGTCCACTAACTGTTGGGATGGAACTGCAGACATAGAAGCTATAAAAGAAAGCCTAGAAAACTCTCTGTTCCAAATATACTCTTCTTTGCCCCCATTATAGAATAACGACCTCAGATCCTCCTGATAATTGAGATAATTACTCTCACTGCCCTCAGCTGTAGAGTCCTTTCACTAAATTGACAAATAATGCATTCATGGTGGTGCACTGGCTTTGCTGAGAAACTCAATTAGTTGTTGGTGTTCTCTATAGACCACAGTTTCTACATGTGATCTGTGATCAAGGATTTTATTTGGTTAAGTTTGTGGTAATATTTCAACACCTGTCATGATTCATCAGGACCTTGCAAAGGCTATTCCAATAATTAAATGGGATTATAATAGGTCCACACTACTTCCGTTAAGTGTTTTTGGGTAGCATTATTTGTTGCAATTCCAGCTGGTATCTGATATTACTTCTGAATCACTCTCTTGGGTATAATTCCAGGGCCTTCTAACTTTGGTCTTTCACATCTTAATGACTTTTACTCCAGAGCTCAGTTGCTAAGCATATCCATCTGCAATCATTTGAATGTATCCCATGAAATGCATGTTGGAAATTTAATCCCCAATGGAACAGTGTTGAGAGTTGGGACTTCAGGAAGTGATTAAGTGATGAGGGCTCTGCTCTCCTGAGTGGATTAATGTCATTACTGCATGAGTGGGTTAGTTATCACAAGAGTGACTTTCAGTTAAAGGAATGAGTTCATCCCCCTTCCTTTTGCTTTCCCTTGAGTACCTTCTTGGTCTCCTACCTTCTGTCATGAGATTGTGCAGCAAGAAGGCCATCATGTGTTCTTCAATTTTGAACTTTCTTGCCTGCAAAATGGTCAGGTTCAAATCTCTGCTTTTTATAAATTATCCAGTCTCAGGCATTCTGTTACAGAAACACAAAACAGATGAAGACACCTTTCCAGTTATAATCAACGGATGAGGAGATTACCACAGGATGAGTGTGAATATCCAATGAGGCCAATGTGATGTACAATTAGATTAGGACTCTATTTGCCACCATATGTCCTGACTTTAAGGAATATTTTTAATCCTTTGGTATCAATGTCATATTCTATATTAAGCACTTCTAGAAAATGGAATAGTCTTAATTTTCTTTATATACTGTTACTGTAGTAGATAATAGAAAGTGGTGACCTGTCAAATGTTTTGACAATTAGATCTTCATGAAAACAAATGAACAAAGAAAAGCTATAAAAGATAGCATTTGTCCATTTCCATGTTGTAAAAAGTCTCCCCATGTCCAATTAAAACTATTAACAATGTGTCTCCAAAATTACAAGTAGGAGATGCTCACAATTGCTCTTGATGATGATGATACACACTTGCTCTAGCACAACATAAGTTATGTTTTTTTTTTTAAGAAGAAGAAATGGAGAAATATATTGCATATATTTGAAAAATATTGCAGGCTTTTCTGTTCAGGTAAACTTATCTTCACTTCTATTATTGAACTCTTATGGGGAAGTGAATAAGAGATTTCAATTTTCCATTGTAGCAGTTGACATAGATTCTTGATGACCAATTCTTGATTACATAATCAAGAAATATGATTATGAACTTCACATTTATATCAGTCCTAGAAACACCATAGCTTACTAGCTATTACCACAGATAACTGGGGATTCAAGCCCTTCTGAATGTCACCTTGACCTTGTTTCCAATTATAAGACTATATTCTCTAGTTGTGCTGCAACTTAGACTTTTCTGTCAAAAACTTCTACCACCTATCGAGACTATGAATCCTAGTTTCATGACAATTCCTCCTAATCAAAACTGATCTACAGAGAGCAATCAATGAAAACAATAATATATAGCCTTTCAATGATGTTAGCACACTACTCTTATGGTATTTTGCTTATTTATTTCTATTTAAATCTGTTTCCAAATAAGAATAAAATTAGGGATGTGACTAGAAGGTAGAATGCCTCTTTGTTTAATCCCCAGTACCACACACAATATATATATGTATATATATAATATACAAAATATATTTTAAATACTAAATATTAAATACCAATATAAATATAAAGTAAACATTACTATTTATATATAATTTTTATAAATATTTATTTAGAAATATCTAAAATATTTATTTAGAAATGTATATCTATATATACATAAATTTATATCCCTCCTATATATAATTACATATATATAGGAGGATACATGTATCCCTTGGAGTCTCCGTGGGCACAATCACTAGGTGGGTTTTCTCTGCTCACCTAATATACCTTTGCTACTATGTCCACTTATATGGGTTTTCTGACTTTTCTGAATACTTTGCTAGTGTAATCTTGGCATATCCATAACATCTACCATAATCTATCTTTATGTCCAAGCTTCAGTGATTTAAATTTTAAGTACTTTTTCAAGTTGTTTGATCTTAAGTCAGATGAAAATTCCTTATATCAAAAAGCTCAAACTCTCCCTTACATAGCTTTACGTCTCAAGTTCAAGATTCACTTCAGTTCCCACATCTTTTCAGATGATATTAGCCGGAACCTGTTATTACTTTTTTTTTTTTTAAATAAATGAGTTTATCTCTGTGTGGGCTATCTCAAGATACAATTCTAGTATTACCTGTGTGAAGTCAATGAGAGAAGATGGACAAAACGTTAAGAACAAACATCATTCTGAGAGAGGTCCATGCATGGTCTCTAGGAATTGAGTCTATTCTTTATTTTCAAGGGAAATGAAACTGTATTTTTCAATCTGGAAGATTCAAGGTAATCTAATAATTTCACTTTCTGAGAGACATTTACTTACTTATTCCCTTTCAATGTCTTTGGATTAAATTCCTTATCAAGGTGGATTAGCATAGACATCCCAATGGAAATAAATATCCCCTCATCTTTGTAGTTGCTTAGAATAGCTGTATATTTAATATTGGACCTAATTTTCATGATGATCTGCCTTCTGGCTGCTGGAGATGAGCAAGTTCATGTTAGTTTCCTTCCCGAGTATTCTCTTTTAGGAGTTTTGACTTCTGAGAAAAGGATTAGTCCAGCTTCTGAGTTGATCATCAATCAACTCAGAGCAGAAATGTTGCCTTGGAGGTTTTCTGGCTTTCACAGAGCATCCTGAGTTGATAGTGATTAAACTAAATGTATGTTTTTTTTTTTTTTATTATTTGCCCTATAGGCTCTAGGACCTTTACCAAAACTCATCCAATTCCATCATCTTGTAATTACCATTGTTCCCATAGCTTTTCAGTGCCAGAGCAGTTACATAATTCAGTCTTTGTGTCTCCATTTTTATCTTATTTCAATTCACCACACGTGAGATTCTTAGATATTATGGTCCTTAAACATGACATATGTCATCACCACCTGAAAAAGTAGCAATCAATCTTTTGTTTTTATCTGACCAGTGTTTGCTCCAATTTCCAAATATTGTCTTATATACTCTCTTGACCCACTTCTATCCCCCAAAGCAAATTCTGAGACAGGAACTTGGAATACAGCCGTTGCTTTGGCAGACAATATCACAAAGTATTGGAAAGACGGGTAGGACATGGAGATAATAAGAAGAAAATAAATAATTTAATTATTAACAGATCACCCCTGTAGGGACCTTCTGAATATCTCTTTTGAATGTGCTGAGTTGTCCCATTAGGTGAGGAAACTGGGGTACTTATCAACTGACTCCCATCCCTCATTGGTTAAGAGTTGCCCCTAGGATTGACATTTTCAGGATGCCATGGCTGTAGACTGAGAAAACTCCTGGAACTCTGGATTAAGATTGTCAGGAAAACTAAAGATGCAGGCACTTGAGAGAAGACATTCTTAGTATGGAAAGCATTAATCTCAGATACAGATGAGTTTAGTTGGAACAAAGAGATATAGGGTAGGTCATAGACAGTTATCTGCAACAAAGATTAAGAGCAATCATCCCTATTAAACTTCAGAGGAGGGGGTGGCACATGACAAACACTATTATTACCATTATGAACCACTTCAACATGATTTTTACCACTACCTGTGTTTTGCATTCTATCCCATTTATTTGTGCAACATAGATTCAGAGCAGATTCTCGTAGTCTTTATCACTATATCAATAAAAATGTGTATACAATTATTTTTGTTTACTTTGTAGTAAATAAAATTTGTAGGAGTATGTGCGTGGACAGAAGTGGAACTGTGCAAGGACCAATGACTTCTAGGACAATGATAGTTAATCTTATAGCTGAGAGATATGTCAAATATGTTTAACAAAAGAAAAAAATAACTATGGTGTTGAACTCCTAACTTGCTTCAAATTCTGGCCACCACACTTACTAGCCAAGTGATTGTCCAGATTCCTTATCTGCCCAATAAAAAGCATAAGACACCCAAACCCCTCACAAAAAATGTATAAGACTGCTAAGAAAGAACATGGTAGCTTCACTCAATTTCTCTCTCTTTTTAGAATTTTGACAAAAGCATGACACACAGGTCTGAATTCTGTGCTGCTGCTGAATCAGTCTTCTCAGAACCAGACTCTTTAGAGGAAGGGTCTGAAGTCAGAAAAATTTTAGATTCCGATATCATTCCCAACACTTGTGAGCCTTCTGGCCTTCCATAAACCTCATTTTCCTCACCTCTAAGAGTCCTGATATTACCTACCTTGTGGGAAGGTTCAGTGAGAGGTGGGGCACAGTGTTCTCTTTGGTGCTTGGTATATTTTAAGCATTTAATAGACATTTGTTGTAATTTTATGCCAGATGTCTTTTAAGGTTCAAGAATCCTTCCCTATACCCTCGTGGTGGCAAAGCATGGCTTTATTCTTCCCTTCATACTGAGGACATAGGAAACATTATGGTCCTATCATGAGTTTCTGCTCAGTTTTATTCTTTTGTATGACAAATGATGTTAGTTAGTTAGTTAGTTAGTTAGTTAGTTAGTTAGTTAGTTAGTTAGTTAGTTAATATTTGTGGTGGTAGGATTGAGTCCAAGGGGATTCTGCCTCTGAGCTACATCCCAAGCCCTATTTTATTTATTTATTTATTTGTTTGTTTGTTTGTTTGTTTATATTTATCTTTTTAATTTTGAAACAAGGTCTCACTAAGTTGTGAAGGGTATCACTAAGTTGCTGAGGCTGGTTCTGAACATGCAATCCTCCTGTCTCAGTCCCACATACTGGAATTATAGGTGGATACCGCCATGCCTGGTTTACTGTTAGTTTTTGAATGGCACTCAACTAGACCAACTTGAAGATTCCTTAGTTGTCACCAAATAAAAGGGTTGTAAAAGAAGATAAAGCCATTAAAATGTGTAAATATAGGAAAATAAGGTAACTTTCTAAATGCAAAGGTGAGTAAAATGTTTTTATACCTGAGTTATTATCTATGACTCAAAAAGCATTCAATAAGGATTTAATGTTCCTTATGATATAAATCTTGTGTGAAATAAAATTGTTGAAGTTGAAATGGGAAATATGAGACAAAGTGAAAGAAGAGTATATGAGTATGCTAAAATTCCTGGGTAATGTAATTACTAAATTAGGATTTTTGTTCTGTATAATGATTTAGATTTAGTATGTCTCCCTACCCCTCATGGAAACAAGGTAATGTTGGAATAGCTTGTTGCTTGGTTGCTCAGGAGGGGCTCTGTGGGTGTGGCCTTGGGAATTATATGGTCTATCCTGCTCCCTTTCTGCTTCTATCCTCTGCGATGTGAGAAGCAGAGCCCTTGAGGTCCCCTCCCTCAGCTCACCCTGCCATGCTCTAAGTGTCTCAGACCCAACCTGACATCAACTGAACCCTGAAATCTCCAAAAACTTCCTCTAAATTGTGTGCTTAGGTGTTTTGGATCATGGCACTGAGAATGTTGACTGAAACATCCAGGAAACTAGGACATGACTACAAGGAAGAGCAAGCTATTGCCAAAACCCCCACTCAGTCTGGGAATCTGGGTGTAAGACAGACATGTCCAATGGTAACAAGAGAGTCACAAGTCACTGTGTCCCATCCAGCTTCATGTTTCCATAGGTTGAGAACTTAGTAGAGTGTCTTAAATGTTTTCTGAGCAACCTATCACCTTTATTTCTTAAATAAAATGCTATCCAGACACTACTTCATCAATAGGTAATAACAGAGGTGGCACATTAAACTCTTTTACACATTGAGATAACTTCAAAGTCATATCCAAAGACTTGAAATTAAAAATGATTGTTAAATATAATATATAATTGCTTCATTAGTAATGAAAAATAGATATATTTATTAACCATTGGAAATATACCCATAATATCTAATATATTTGTTTATTTGATTAGGAAGTCCACAGAGAGATGCACAGAGTCCAAAACAAATGTCCTAGGTCTAATGCCAAGTGGTAGGGGCACAGCTGTAAAAGAGACAGATGTTTTCCTACATTCCTGTGGCTCATCATAAAGATAAAACATAAGTGGTGTCATTAAAAGTGTGTTAAGGACTGTAAAAGATCATGGACACTCTTTTATATCACACTCTATCCAATATAGACTACAAAAAAAGGGTATTTTAACCAGAATAATTTTAAGTTTAGCACTATAATAAGACTTCTTTCCCCATGAGATAAACCCCAGTATTTTTTTCACTAAAAAATATTTGACAAGCACAAGTACAGCAAATATTCAGGACTGAAATCAGTTCAGGTTAATTCCTCCCCTAATAAGTTAAACTGTCTACTCTCTGGAGACAAGGGTCAAATATACAGACACGTTTTTATAGTTATAATCAGTCTTTCTAAATTCAGATACTATCTTTACCTTTAAGCTCTAATAAATAGCACAGTGCCTGCATATATATACACACATACATACATACACACTCAAAACTATATACATATGTATAGTTATATTTATATATATTTATACACACACCAAACATGCATGCCCACACAAACATATACACAGTCTTCATTCACTGTTACATGCATACATGCACACTGTTTGTTGTTTTGTTTCTGTACTGTAGATTGAACCCAGGGGCCTCTACTACTGAGCCATAGTCCTATCCCTTTTTAGAGTCTCATTAAATTGCTCACACTAACTTTAAATTTTTGATTGTTCTGCTTCAGCCTCCAGAGTGACTGGGATTAACCTAATACTATTTTTTTAAGTAATTAAAATTCAGGAAGAAAGAAAGAAAAAAATGAGTGCTCATACATAGCTAAATATCAAAGGTTCACAAAAAAAAAAAAAAAGAAAAAAAAAACAGGCATGTACACATTCATGATGAAAGCATGGGTTTTTACCTCACTAATTTGCTCATTACTCCACAAAAACTCATTTAGCTCTTGCTCCATGATATGTACAAGAGAACAGTGGAGGTTAAAATAGGCAGTAGTACCATCGCCCTTCGTGGCCGCTTCTCTGCTGCTGGATAGAACCTTTATCAAGTGTCAGCAAGGGAACCTGGCATTTATCAGGGTGGGTACTGAGCTCTGCTCTGCTGACAGGATAGATTCAATACATGTCATCCCCACTGTGCTAAGATGTTTTAATGGTTTGCTCTTCTTCTCTCCCATCACCCAGGCAACTTTGTCTTTCTTTCTTCCTCAATCAGTTCCTTTCTCCCAGCCCCCAGGTTTTCTCTTGCATTTTGGTCTCCCATATGCACAAGCTGCCGAGGCAGATGACTTTGAACAAGTCAATAACTCAGTTTCTGCATATCCACCCATGAAATGTGGGAATCAACTAAATTATCTCTGATGCCATACCTAGCTCCTTATTGCTAACATTGCTGAATTCTTACTGCTCCTCTCAGCCTGTATGGTTTGTGTTCCCTCCAAACACCAGAGCCTGAGACAAACACTTTTGTGGAAGCAGCTTATTTTGAATCCTTTGATGAATGGAGGGTATGAAAAGTGAAACAGAGGAAGAAGAAAACCCCAGGTTTGGAAGGTTAGGACCGGTAAATGTGGAAGGAGTGAAAACAGCCAATCCAAGGGATACTGAGCTGATTACACCTTTTTTTTTTTAATTGGTGCATGGTAATCATCCATCTTAATGAGGTACAAACTGGTAGAGGCACATGCACACAGCACTCATTTAACCCTTCCCCAATTCCCATCCCATTCCCTCCTTCTCATGTTCAGCTTAGTGATTGACTTTGATATGTTTGTGAATATATATCATGTGCATTAAGGGTTTTCCCCTCTCCCCCTCCCACTACCTTCAATTAAGTCACCTTCTTTGATCATCTAAGGTTTCTCCTTCTTCATCTAGAGTGCCTCCTATGACCCACTTTCTCCCTAGCTTCTGCATATTAGGGAGAGCATCCAATTTTTTTTTTTTTTTTTTTTTACCTTTTGTGACTAACTAATCTCAGCATAATGTTTTCCAGTTCCATCCATTTCCCTGCAAGCTGGAGCTCAACCCTGTTCTTGATATTCTGAGGAACTGTATGCAATGTGTCGCTGAAATATCCAAGACTTAGAAAAGGGGATGTTTATCCACAATCTGCTGTCTTGTAGGTCAGGGTTGCACAGAAACTGTCAACTCTGCCTCCCTCCCCAGTCAGTGCATGCTCCAGAATAGCTGATTAGGTGCCTGTAGGAGATCTATGACTGTAGTCGATAAGACCTGGGAGCAAAAGGAAGAGATACACAGTGTCCCCAGAGATCAACTTCTGTTAGGCTATACCCGAGTATGGTCAGTTGCTATGGCAAAGATCAGATAAAACAGAGTGGGATGAAGTAACATGAAAGGAAAAAGTAGGTGTTCAGCACAGAAGCCATCACCTTCCTCTGTCCTTTTAGAGTGCTGATGTCGATAATTTTTAATGCATCAAATCAGCTTTATCAGGGTAATGAATATATCAAACTACATTAAAAATATCTGAGTCCACCATTTCTACAAGAGCACAGAGTTGTCCCGAGATTGGGTTCCTTTGCTCAACTCCTTTTCAATTCCTATCTAGGGTTAAAAATGTTGATAATTATCAGCCAGCCATGGTGGCATAAGCTGGGTATGGTGGAACATGCCTGTAAACCCAGTACTTGGGAGGCTGAGACAAGAGGATCTCAGGTTCAAGGCAACTCTCAACAAGTAAGTGAGACCCTCAGCAACTTAGCAATTTTTTGTTTTTGTTCTTTAAAAAAGGACTAGGGGTATATCTCAGAGGCAGAATATCCCTGGATCCAATCCTCAGTACCGAAACATTCTATACTACTGCAGGCATTGTATTAGAAACTTCAAATACACTGTCTTCTAATCCACAGATCAATGAGGTTTTACCAGGTTAGTACAGATGCTTCCATTTTACAAATGAGGGCAGAAGGGACTTGGAAAAGAAAGTGACTTGCCTCAATTTACATCACTGGAAAGGGCCTAAAAGGAATTCAGATTTATACACCGACGTTCAGGCCGTTCCCAGTAGTTAACACTTTCTCAGTGGGCACTCAAGCTAAGCGTCTATCTCAGTTCCAGGTTAACTTTACTGCTTGATCCTGTGATTAACCTTAAACTTCCACTTGCATGGCTAGAAACTTGTCCTGCTTGGTCACCTGCCACCTTGTCCCTTATTCCAATTATATTTGATACTGATGCTAGCTCACTTTAATATCTGAAGCCTCATTTTCTTTCTTTCTCTTCCTTCTTTCCTTCCTTCCTTCCTTCCTTCCTTCCTTCCTTCCTTCCTTCCTTCCTTCCTTCCTTCCTTCCTTCCTTCCTTTCTGCTTCTGCTTTTTCTCATTGATGGACAGCCTCAACTAAATTGATATCCAAACTAACTCTTGTGTAGTTCCATTTTCCTGTTACATGTTTCTTCTTTTCATATTTTCCTTTATATTCTCTTTCCATAATTCATGGTCCATTGGCAGGTTGGAGTAAGGCACAGCAGATGGATAAACTGCAAGACATATTTAATATGAAATTGGAATCCATTAAATAATCAGTAATTCTGATCTTTAAAGGGAAAAAGAGACTAGTGTAGTCTTTTAGTGTGTCTTAGTGCATTGGGGCTACTATAAAAATACCTTAGACTCCGTAACTCATAAATAATAAAATTTTCTCAAATTCTGAAAATAGAACATCCAAGATTAAGGTGCCATCAGATATGGTGTCAATCAGAAGAGGACATGTTCTTCTATGTGTCCTCACATGACAGAAGAGTAAAATCTTTCCCCACATCTTTTTTCTTGGGGAACTATTCCTATTCACGAAGACAGAACCCTTACTATCTAACCACATCCTAAAGTTCCCACATTTGATATCCCCAAGATAGGGATTAAGTTTCAACACAAATTTGGGAGAGACACAAGCATTCAGATGGTGGCATAGTCTTCCCATGTGCCCATTTTTCCTTCAATGTGCATGACCTTTATAAAGGTCATGATTGTAGGTCATTCAATGTACAATGATCAATCCTTTCTTGTTTGTCTCCAATCACTCTGTGGAGGTACCTTTGTATCATGTAGGGCTCTCCTCCTTGATCAGTTCTGACTCTCAAAGGGGTCAGATCCTCGTATTAGCTCAGCCATTCTTGAGAAAGAAACCAAACTGTAAAGGAATGGAAAACAAGAAAAAGGAACTGTGATGTGAAGGGATATATATCCCTTCATATCAATATATATATGTATATATAAAATCAATATCAATATATATAAATATATCAACATATATATGCATATATATGTATATATAAAATTAAATATATAATATTTATTTATACATATATATAATTTTTTCATGTGTCAGTGTCAGACATGTGAACCTGGGTAGGAACAGGTATCTTCCATCTGTATGTAGATTGAGAAACAAAGAATGCTAGTCTGATAAGAGTGAGAAAAGCCAATTTTAATTAGATTTAAAAAGAGTGATAGAGAAAAATTCCAATCAACCTCCAATGCCCAATTATCTTCCTACATTCTTGACCACTGGAATATCTACCCTTTTACTTATTAAGTTGCTCAAGAAATGTTCTATGGAGACTCTCCTTTAGCTTTTGTTCTTCAAACTGAAATTGTCACCTCAGATTATCATCTAGGTTATATTTCTGATGTCATGGAGTTCTCTGCCTTCAGAGATTCCTTCCTTTCCCAGTAGATCCAATCATTAGAAAGTGTTTTCTTAGTAGAAAGCAGTTACCCTGTAACTTCCACTCATTAGTTCTATTGTATCCTTGGTGTCAAGTAACATCCCCCCTTTTTAACATCTTCCCATTTAATATTTGTTTTTCTTTTTTTTTTTTTTTTTTTTTTTTGCAGTACTGGGAGTTGAACTCAGGGGCATTCTATCTCCGAGCTATACCCCCAGCCCTATTTTTTATTCTTTATTTTGAAACCGAGTGCCTCACTAGGTAGCTGAGGCTGGCCTCGAACCCGGATCCTCCAGTCTCAGCCTCCCGAATGCTGGGATTACAAGCGTGCACCACCATGCCCGGCCCCATTTAATATTTGAAGGAAAGCATTTCTACCCTTCTCCCTAGTTCATAAAAACATTTTGTATCCCAGGCTAAATGATCTTGGAGTTACTTAATTTTTTTATATGCTTTGGTTAAGAATTTATATGCCTTGGGGAATACTGGTCGGTTCCTTCTGGTTATAATACAAATTGTTAATCTTTCCTTCCATGCCCACATTTGAGCTTATTAATATCCCTCTCTGTGGGGTTGTACTTCCATTATCAGATGTTGAATCTTGTGAACCCACACAGGTATGTGAACACACGTGTGTGTGTGTGTGTGTGTGTGTGTGTGTGTGTGTGTGTATGTTTCAAAGTAACAGACCGTAGGAGCCCGTGAGATCTGGACCGAGAATGTGAAGGAGATCATCTCTTTCTGCGATTCTGAAGTCAAGCAGGTACAATGTTCCATGGCTGTGCCGTGTTTGACACCAGACACATCCCAACAGGGGAGAGGAATATGCTTCACCAGTTAGATGATTATGTTAATACAATCTGGGATTTATTATTATGTTTGTCTCTTTCAGGACTGAATTTGATGTGATTGCTGCTGCTGCTGCTGGTTTAGTACAAAGTAATGGAGACTGAAATGTATTTTCTGGAAGATCCTCCGGGAACAGCCACCTGGGATTGACAGAGAGAGTCACTGGGTGTCACTGTTGAGTCACACAAATGCAACTATATGCTGGCTTGTAGTGATCTGGCTCCTTAAAGAAACCTGGAGCAGGAAGTTTGGGGTGGCTGCCTGTCCCTTTCTTGTCTGTGTCTCTCCGTTAGGGTCACTATAGAGCATCCCTCTCCCTCCTTTCCCTTGAGAATCATCGGGTCAGATGTGCCCAATTCAGTGTGGGCCTTACCTGCCTGAGCTAGTGCTTAATGATCTGGTCTGTCCTTGATCTGCCTGTTGGTACAGACAGGACTCTGCTTCTATGCACTGGTGCAGTCCATGATCACAGCCCCACCAGCAGTCCAGGGAGATCGCCCCCTCTTACCCAGGATGTGCTGAGCTGCACAGCTCTCTTCACAGCAGACAAGCCTTCCATCCCACAGCGAGAATTAGTTCCAGATTTATAAGGATTCTAGTCTCAGTCAAGAATCAGAGGTACATTTCAGGTTTATTTGTTTGTTTTCTTTTGATTTTTTCATCAGAATACTGATATTAATAGAAAAAAGGACAGGTTGAAGTGCACATAATTGTACTGTGAAGGACAAGAAGAACAATTGGCTGAAGGAGAGAAGGTCAAGTGTGCAAAGGGTGGAAGACCTGGGGACCTTCTGAGCCAGAACTGCCTCTGTTAGTAGCCTGGCATGACCCATGACTTTTCCTTTTCTTGGGGACTAAATATCTGTTATGAAACCGTAGCTTAGATTCTTTGGCAAATATTTTCAATGTTTTTAGGATAATTTCATAAAACTGAAAATACCAAAGTCCTACAACCTAATAACTTTTTTTGGATGTCTGAGGAAGAGCCCAAACAGTCAATATATTTATAAATATCACATATCCTTGGGAATATCTAGACAGCATTTCACTAGGACTAATCCATGGATTGGGTCACTGTGGTGTGGCAGGGTGGCATTGAGCACTAGATCTGTCCCTGGCGGCCACTTTCTCTCCTCTCTCTCTCTCTCTCTCTCTCTCTCTCTCTCTCTCTCTCTCTCTCTCTCTCTCTCATCTCTTTCAATTTTTCTCTCTCACCACAATGACCCTGCTCCTCCAGCCATGGCCTCCTTTGAATTTTGTTGCACTGAGACATGCTTTCAACACATGACCCTTTTGAGGGACTTCCCAAAACCAAACAATAATATCAAATTAAGGATTTTTCTCTGAGACTTCATGGCTTCTTATGCATACTACAGAATGCTGCATGGAAATATCTATCTGTCTATATTGCTTGTCTTTAGAGTAAAAATTCATACTGAGGAAGTGAAAAAATTAAGTCTATTTGTTATTCTGTGCCTAGCACATGGCATATAGCACAGAACTTAGCACCTCAGTGCTCAGGAAATATTTTGTAGGACATAAATATGGAAGAAGTGTGTGAATGAGTTAATGGGTAAATCATTAAAGAAAATCATAATAGTGTATCTAATCTTTACCAAGTATGTAGCCACACACAAAGTATCATATGGTCCTCACTTCACACTAAGAGGCCCCCATTAGTAAGCCAGATCTCCATATAACAGATGAGCTCAGGCTGGAAAGTGTTAAATAGATGCAGTGGCCGTGATTCAAAGCTGGTCTGATTTCACTCTCCATTGCTCTACTGCTCGCCTCTAAAAATAGGAAGGGGAAGATATTGAACTTCTCTTTCTCATCCCACTTTTCACTGGGTATGTATGTACGTATGTATGTATGTATGTATGTGTTCTGCCAGGCACTATTGTAGCTCACTAAATTCTTCAACCTACTTCATCTCACAGTGTTACACATACGTATTATTAGTTCTGTTTAATCAATAAATAAATCAGGATTCAGAAAGAGGCAAAACAAATCAGGCAAGGCCATATGGCGAGGAATAACAAGTATTGGAGAACGTCCTCTGGCTGTGTGGTTGTTTCAGTGTCTGGAGTTGTTTGCAACAATGCAATTGCCTCATAATGCAAAAGGAAGAAAGGAGTGAAGAAGAGAGTCAGAAAAGAGAGCAAACTGGCTGCAAACACAGATCAGAGACTCGAATGATTTTTTTGGACTCTGATAAGGACAAAATACTTCAAAGGCAGGTTTCTTTGTCTCTGTTCCTTAACATTTTTCCCCAAAGGGTTACTGGGACAAAAGGGTAAAACAACTTTTCTTTTGAAAAGATTGGTCACTTCTGAACCTACCATGGTTTTCTGAAGTATATCTTAATCTTTGTATTTGGCACCCTTAACACAAAATGTTAAAATTCAGGAGCTTTGGGCTTATTATTGGTATTTGTTTAAATGTTAGGTACCTAAGTCTCATAAAGAAGTGAAGTTCACACTAAAGAACTGAGACCAGAATCCAGTTCCTCTTACCTTCAGTCTAGCGTTCTTTACCTGCAGGTCAATTTAGGATTAAACATTGTTAAACATAATGAATATTTCTAAAGCTACTTGGAGTTTCTTAGGTGCAAAATACTCTGAATGCAAACACAATGTATTTTTATTGCAACAGGCAATAGAAAGCCATTGGCTCTGTGGGAACTTAGGGATAAGTCAGAGAAACTGAGGTAAGGTACAAATTCCTTTCCCTCACTGATGTGAGCATATGACTTATGGGAAGTGGAGACTGACAGCAAAAAACTGAACCACTGTTGCCCTACTGAGAAGGAGTGGAGGAGGTATCTGAGAATCCAATGGTTGAGCTCCAAAGAGAGGCAGATGAGATCCCTCATGATCTTGCCTAAGTTGCTAGAAGAACATCATATTGAAAATTGAGTTACTTCTATTGCTTTCAGTAGCTCAAATTTTAGGAAAGCTTGTAAAGACTATGCCTATGTTGATGAATGCACAAAATGAGCTCTAGTATTTGCCAATTGACACACATGTTAGGTACCGGTATACATTTTATCATGGTGGCACCTGTAATCTGTTCTCTTCTTTCTCTGACCATTAACATTTTCTTCTTTCTCAAGCCCTCATAATATTCTTTTATAATCTTTCACCAATCTCCCAATAAGAGATATTTTCTGTTCTTTCTCTTCATTTCCATGTTTTCTATATGCATTTGGCATAGCCTTTATTTCAGCATGATCTTACTTGATAGTAGCTGTCAGTATATCTGTCTTCTCTACTAAACTGTAATGCTCTAAATTAGAATTTCTGGGAAAATCTATGTTTTGACTATTCCTATTTATTTTTCCACCAGAACTGAGCAATTTATATTGCATAGAACAAGCTCCTATTTGACACTGGCTGAATCTAGTTAAATTGTGAGGATGGACACTATATGTGTATTCTCTTAGATATAAATCTAAACAATGCAGGTGTCCATTTGTTGATTATTTGAGTAAATGGCTGTAGAAATCTTTGTAGATTTCCTGTATTGTTAGCAAGGACATAGAAGCAGAAGTCTTGGATATGAGGCTCAGTTGAAGTACATGTGATATTGTAATTCCAATACTTGAGAGGCTCAGGCAGGGAAATCACAGGTTCAAGGTCAGTCTCAGCAACTTAGAGACTCTCAGCAACTTAGTGAGACTCTGTTTCAAAAATTTTTAAAAAGGCAATTAATTCCCTTCACTGGGTTTCAATTTTCTAATCTATAAATTGTGGTATTAGTACCTTCCTTGCTTTTTCTCCAGTATTTTTGTAAAGATTGAATGAAATTAAACTTAAAGACATCTTGCAAATCAAATAACATTTTAGGCAGGTCAAGGATGAATATTTATTTTATTAATATTGCAGTTATTATTACTACCTCATAACTGAAGTCGCCATCACTTTAAGAATTATGATTCATAAATTTGTGGAGTTTTTGTAGAAATATAAAAGAGAGACTTGTATTAAAAAAATAAAAAGTGGGCACTGTCTCCTTGGTCTCCTTGGAAATATCCCAGTGGAACAAGAATTCAAGTCTGAAATCCCCAGGATGCTCCCAGAGACCGAAACAATATAGATTCAATAATACAGGAGAACTGTTAGCTGCTCAGAAATAATAGCAGAGATAAGGATGGGGCTGGGAGGTAGTAGAATTTTTCTCTTGAGTTTATATTAATCATTGACTTCTCATAGCAACCCAAAATCTGATGTAGCTGCTAAATATCTCATCTTCAAAGAAACCTCTGCCATTTCAGGGACTTTTTACCAAATCTGAACTCTGCCCTTCTGAATGTGATCTTGAGGAATTTATTTTTACTCTCTGAATCTGTTTTTGCAGCTATAAAATGGGGGAATACATGAATAAAGTCAGCAGTTACCACTGACCGGACACCTGCCAGGTGTCTGGTGACCCCGGACATGTTTAATCTGTGTATCTCAGCCGAGGATACTGAGGTTTAGGGAGCCTAAGTAACTTATGTTGGATTTACATCCCCTTTCTTCCATAAAAAGATTGAAAACTACATTTTGGAACTGTATTGGTATAAAGAGAGATAAAAATCCGGGCTGTGAATTAGCTGAGAAAATATGGGGCTTTGATTTGGTCAAAGATTTGTTAAAATCCAATACCTACAGTATTTATTTGTTTGCTTGCTTATTTATTTATTTATTTATTTATTTATTTATTTATTTATTTATTTATTTATTTATTCCATTCTACTTTGAAACAGGATCTCACTATATTGCTGAGTACCTCAATAAATTGCAGGGGCTAGCCTGGAATCTGCAATCCTCCTGTCCCAGCCTCCCAAATACTGGCATTATAGGAGTACATTACCATGCCCAGATTGCATTGGTTTTTAAACAGATAAAGTTCATGTATTTGGCTTCCTGATCATTTTCAAAGAAAATTCATGCAAGCCCTGGACATGCCTATTGTGGGAAACAGAGAAGATAAGAATTCCCTTATCACCTTCATGGGGATACTGAGACAAAGCACATAGAGGAACATAAGGAAGAGCTTCACTATTGCAGCCCCTTCTGTCTGTACAAGACCCATTTTATTCTTGTTTCAGCTTTCCCAATACATTTCCTTTTCTTCCAATCTTCCTCCCTGTGGCCTGCACCAAATACATTCTTCTCCTTCTACCTGGCATGGGGCAAGAAGGTAGGGTCAGCAAGGAAAGCTACACAATATCTTTTGTATGTCCTAAATACTTTGCCAGAATGAGTCCCCTTCTATCATAAAAATATTGAAATCCATTTTATGGTCGTATTGCTATAAAGATGGACATAATCCAGGCTGAATTCATTATTATGCATTCAGTAGTATTCCATTTCTTCTCTTTTCTTATTTAAAAAGCAATCAAAATAAAAACATTTTTATGGTCCCCTAAAAGTGCCTTTGTGCCTCGTGTGCCTAATGGAAACACTGACCCTGGGTGAAGAGCTTGGGAAACAAAATGTCACAGGATATGAGTCCGCCTTCGGAAAGTTTAAATGGGTGACCTTGAGAAAATGTAAAGAGCTCTCTGCACCTCAGTTTCTTTCCCTACAAACTGGAGAAAAATGATGCCCAAGTTGGCTGGATTTGAGTGCAGTAAGTAATGTAGAACAGACTTTGAAATACAGTGTAAAATTTCACTCATTTCTGGACCCAGGAATGGCAGGTTTTCTAATCGGCCAGATCTGGATCATATGTCTGTGTTGTCTGGACAGATGAGTCAAAGTAACATGATTGATTGTGCTCCCAGTATCACATAGGATGAAGTTCATTTCTCCAAAGAGGG
>PVLC010010930.1:0-48722 GCA_004027655.1 Graphiurus murinus
CATCCATCCACCCATCCATCCACTCATCCATCCATCCATCCACCCATCCATCCACTCATCTATCCATCCATCCACTCATCCATCCACCCATCCATCCATCCATCCATCCATATATCCACCCCAACCCCACCCACTCATCTGTCCATCCTTCTATCCACCCACCCAATACTATGTGAATTCATAGCTCTCCCAGCCCTGCGCTCAGTGCCGCAAGTGCCCTGTGCAGAGAGGAGGCAGGCACCGGAGGAGGCCAGGGTGGGGCCGCTGGGACCTTCCGGACTGCCGCTGCATGGTGCGGGCAACCCCACCTGGGAGACAGCACCGGAGGGAGGGAAGCGGGTGGATCTCTGGGCCCTGAGGAGCTACAACGCACAGATCTGTAGCTAGCACGTGCAGACTGGATATGGGTGTCCAGGGCCTCTCCTCCCTTGCAGGTGAGGCAGTTGAAGCTCAGAAGAGCCAGGAGAGGCCCCGCCGGCCTGTTCCAGCACCCACACCCAGGGAGTTTCTCCCGGGAGCTCCAGGAAGTTCTAGAAGCTTCCAGAAGATGGGAGCTGCCAGCATAGCACTTGTGGCTTTTAGATTAGAACCAGCACAGTCCTCATCCTAGGGATAAGGAGGCAGAGGCCCAGAGGAGCCAGGCTGGCATCTCAGGGGCAGGTGGCAGCGCCCGTTCCAGCTTCAGTCCCAGAGCTGAGCTCTGTGGAGACTCCGTTTCTGGTGGTGATTGGCACACAGCCTCCTGCGCTAGCCTTCTCTCTGTCACCTGAAAAGTGGGGGTGGCGGCTGGAGCACAACCACAACCCCCTAGGCGGAGTATCTCCAGGGTAGGCTGGGCCTCAGAACGCGGGCCCTCCCCTGCTCCCCTCTGCCCCGAGGCACAGAAGAACGGTCAGCCCTGCCCTCTGAGCAAGATGGAGGCCTGTCCTCCTGCCTCCAGGACGGGGAGGAGGGAGCACACCCACTTCTCCGGCAGGCAGAGAAGCCTGCGCTGGTCAGGCCGGGGGGGAGGGGGGCAAATCTGCAGCCCCAGAGCAGGGCAGGAAAGGGCTGGGCTGTCCCTGAGCCCGTGGGGACCTCCGTGATTCCTGCCTGGCTCTTGTGCCAGCCATGCCCAGAGCTGTCAGCCGCAGGGCAGGCGCCCAACAGAGAGATGAGGGAAGAAGGGGGCGGGTCACCGAGGCAGTGGTGAGGGACACGGCCCCAGCCTGGCCTCCGTGTCTTGAAGGCTCTTTGGACAGCCCTTTTGCTGGAGCTGGACCTGAACTCTGATTTAGGAGCAAAGCCAGCCTGTGCTGGTGGACCAGGGTTTGGCGGTGCTCCAGGATCCCACGTGTCTGCTTTCCCCAAAGACTGCTCCCTCCACCCTTTGGGGCTTGCAAAACCAGAGGGGAAGGGGTGTTGGCTAATCCAGGGGTGACAGGGAGATATCTTGACTTAGCTGTCACTTCCCTGAGTTCATTCTCCAGTTGGGAATCCGTGCATGTTCACAAGGAAGGGGAAAACACAACAAGACCATCCCCGAAAGGTCAAGTTTATGGGCCCTTGCAAGAGAGTATAAATTACTTTATCAGGTAATCTTTTGTAGCCTCTTAGCTGAGCTACCGGAGAGCTCTGATGGCGGGAGGCAGGGCCACTTGGGAAGGTGAGCCTCCAGCAGGGGTACCCTGGGAGGGCGCTGGTGGTGGGTGGGCTGTGCCCAGGAAAAGGAAGAGCACCCAAGGCTCGACCACACCCAGGTGGCTGTGTGAACCCCTCCAGGTGGCTTCAAGGTCCTCAATTGTTAAATGGGCCCAGAGAGGATAAAGAAAGGTGACTTGGTGATTAGCACCAACCCATGGAGCCCCCAGGGCATGTCACCGGCTCTCACTACGTCCCCATGGATATACTTTATTTAAAAATGGTTAGATCCTGCACCTAAGAGTGCCTCCAGCTGCGGGCCGCCTGCTGTGCAGTGACCCTGTCTGGGTGACCCGAGGCCCCAGCCTAGGCTCAGGGTGAAGTAGGGGCAGCCTCCCCAGGGTCATTCCTGCCACCAGCACTGTCAGGGGACCGGAGGCCCCTCCTTGCCATCTGTGGAGGTCGTAGGGTGATTTCAGGGGTGCTCAGGCCTTGGTCCTCCTGGTCAAAGGGAAGGAACTGAAACAGTTTATGGGGAAATTACAAGACTAAAGTACTTGAGAAATACACTATAACTTGCTTGCCAAACTCTAATCAGATTTGGAAATTTCTAGATTTTTTTGGTACTGGAGATTGAACCCAGGGACATTATACCTCCAAGCTAAACTCCCAGCCCATTTATTTATTTATTTATTTATTTATTTATTTATTTATTTATTTATTTATTTAATTTTTAACAGGATCTCACTAAGTTGTTGAGGGTCTCACTAAATTGCTGAGACTGAACTGGAATCTCGGATAGATCCTTGAGCTTAGAGTGAGCGACCATCCTGAAACCAGGACAAAGGATTTCCCAAGACGTGGGACCCTCATTGTTAACGTCCTCACAGTCCAAGAAGACAAACTAGACCAGCTGGTCAGCCTGCCCAAGCTTAGGCATCATCTTCACCCCAAGCTCCACCCCCATTTCCCTCGGCCGTGATGATTGGCTAGTGACAAGCCAATCAGAGCCTTCCCTGGAATTCTTCCCTTAGCACACCTCCCATTTCACAGAACAGGACACAGGTGATGGGTAGGTGACAGTAGACAGGTTCTCTCTGCCTTTCAGAGAAGAAAGCACTTTTCTGAAGAGGAAGAGAAAGAACCTGGGCAGGGACTGCATTTCCATGGGCACACGTGGGTATACACGCCTGTAAGCATGAACCTGTAACCCACCCACACATGCACGGCTATCTCTTGTCACCAGAATGGCCAGGGCTGGGGATTCTGGGAGATGCTGTGTGGTCAGCATCTCCCAGAATCCCATGTTCCCCCCGACCAGGTAGAGAACCCGCAGCACAGAGGTGATACACGGGGCAGGCGGGGCCACGCAGTAAGCATTCATGTGCAATGAATGTTTAATTCCATCCAGCGGTTCTCCTGCAGCTGTGCTTATCGGGGATTTGCTTTATACATTCTGTTCACATCACAATACCCTTCAGCAAGGTTAATCCTGTTCTCATGCAAGTTTAAAAATGAAATCCAGTCCGACGAGCAAATGTCCTGAGCGGCCCCATCCCTTTCTTTTATGCAGAGTAAACACGTTTGCACGGCGGCTCGGGAACAGAACAGCGCGGCGGATCACAGGTGCCTTCGAGTGGGGCCCGTCTGTCCCTCCTTCCTGCTTTCTTTGTTGCTCGTTTCCTGCGTTGTAGATGACAGCCCCAGTCCTCTCGGCCGGGCTGCGGGCACTCGGCCCGTGGCTTGTCAGCATGTGTAAATCAAGGGTCAAGCAGATTGGGTACTGGTCCCTGGGAATAAAACGCTGTAGAAGGATCGGGGATTTTAAGAATAACTAGTGTAACTTAGGTAAGAACATGTCCCTGGATTTTTCTCATCTGTTCACAAGCTTCAAAAAATACATACAGAACCAAACAAGAACAACCACGACCCAAAACAAAACCCCAGAAACACAAATCTCATTCCCTGATTCGTTTTCCCTGAGTCTCCAGAAGGTGAAAATGACCTTGATCGTGGGTAAAGCTGGAAGAGGACGTGGTGAGATTTGTTTTCTCTGCATTGTCCTCGGGTTTGCAGACTCAATTAAGATATTAAAAATAGGACTCGGCGAGCAGGGTTCTTCCGTGGCGGGCTGTCTTTATGTCTTTGAGCGAGCAGCAAACTGCTCCAGTCCCAGGCATGTGGGAGCGTTCTAAAGGGGATTACCTGCCTCCTGAGATATAAATTCCAATTTACTCTGACACAAACTATTACCCAGAAAACACTGGTCATCGGTCTTCGGGTGCCTGACAGGTCCTCTGTACCCGCGTTATTATCTCTGGGAAATTACAGTGCGCCTCGGGGTGTGGAGCGCTTCCTGGGAGCCCTGGGCTTTGGTGTCTCGGAGCCCTGGCTGACCTCCAAGCAGTTCCAGCTCGAGCTTGGGCGGCCAGCATCCACACTCGCCCTCTGCCTGCTCCCGGGGGCTACTAAGCTCCTCGGAATATTTTGTAGCTGGAAAGGGCTTTCTAAATGCTACTGCCACCGCCCGCTGTGGGGTCCTGGCAGGGAGGGGCGAAAGAGCAGGAAGCAGATGGGGGCGTCGAGGAGAGGAAAGGGGCGGGTAATTGCTTTGGGCAGGAGGTGGGGACTCTCTCTCTTGCCCCCAGTGTGGGCTAGAGGAAACACTTCTTCCATGGTATTCCATATGAGCCCCATCCCCTGGGTCTAGGGTCCCTGTCCAGTTCCCTAAGCGGCCGGGGGAAGTCTATCCATCACGATTTTTTTTGGCATTGTTTGTTTTGTTTTTCTTTAACTTTATTGAGATGTAATTCACAAGCCATACAATTCACCTATTTATTTTTTGTTGTTGTTTTTGGGTGTTTTTTTTTTTTTTTTTTTTTTGGTTTTTTGGTTTTTTGGTTTTTTGTTTGTGGTACTGGGGATTGAACTCAGGGGCATTCTACCTCCTAGCTATACCCCTAGCCCTATTTTTTATTCTTTATTTTGAAACCGAGTCTCACTAAGTTTCGGAGTGCCTCACTAGGTAGCTGAGGCTGGCCACGAACCTGGATCCTCCGGTCTCAGCCTCCCGAATGCTGGGATTACAAGCGCGTGCCACCACGCCCGGCTCAATTCGCCTATTTAAAGTGGACAAATCAGTGGGTTTTAGTACACTCACAGAGTTGAGTAACCATCAGCGCGTTCCACTTTTAGAGCATTTTTATCCCCTGGAAAGAAACCAGGTAGCAAGCCAGGCGTGCAAGCCGAGTGTGATGGTGCACGCTTGTAATCTCAGCACTTGGGGAGGCTGAAACTGGAGGATCCGGGTTCACGGCTGGCCTCAGCTACCTAGTGAGGCCCTCAGCAACTTAGGGAGACCCTGTTTCAAAATAAAGAATAAAAAATAAAGCTGAGGGTATAGCTCGGAGGTAGAATGCCCCTGAGTTCAATCCCCAGTACTGCAAAAAAACCCCCCAAAAAACAACAAAACGGGTACCCTTAACCTGTCATGTCTCCTGCTCCTTTTCTCAGCCCCTGGCAATGATCTACATTCTCTCTCTCTCTCTCTCTCTCTCTCTCTCTCTTTCTTTCTCTCTCTCCCTATTCTGGACCGTTTGTGTAAATGGAATCATACAACGTGTGCCTTGGTGTCCCTCCTTTAGCACGTTTTGCAGGTTTCTCCCTGTCTCTGGTTTAGCATGTTTGGAAGGTTCCTCCATGTCGTAGCCTGAATCTGAGCGTCGTTCCTTTTCTCGGGGGACAATGGCCCCTCGTGTGGGTGGCCTGTGTTTTCTTTATTCACGCACCAGTCTTGGACACTTGGGTTACCTCTCCCGCCTTCGGGTTATCATGCACCTGCTGCTACGAGCAGGAGGCAAGGGCGTTTATGTAGACAAGCGTCTTTGAGTCTCCTGGGTCTCCACCTGGGATCCGCGTGCTGGGGCACCGGGCGACTGCGGAGCTGTGCGTGCTGTTTTATCATCGAATGCACCTCCCTGAGCATCCCTGCTCCGTTTTGCCCACCTTTGAACTTGACGCAGGTGCAATGACATAACAACCATCCTTGGACGCTGGATTCTTTCATCCTACGCTTCACGTGTGAATTCCAACAATGCTTTTGCAGGAAGCTGTGACCGGCTTATTTTATCAGCGCGCAGGATTCCCCGCAGGAACTCGCCTTGGTGCCTGGGCCTGTCCCACGGCAGATGGACGCCTTGGTTATTCCCAGCACGGGGCTGGCCTTCTTGCGCGTGCCTGCTCGCCTTCCCGCACGCCATACTGTTAAGCAGAACTGAGCTCTTGGGCCACAGAATTTGCTGAGCACAGAGCATGGCAGGAAGCAGCGCTAAGTAGTTTCCCAATGCGTTTGCACCCATCAGCACGCTCGGCGGTGATGCGCCAGCGCCCCCCACCCCTTGTCTTCCATGCCCTCGCCAACACCTTGCAGAGTTTGCTGCTTTGAAAGAAACTCAGCCCTTGGGTGAGCAGACAGCGGCGTCTCGAGATTGGAGCTCCACCGTGATCACGAACACAGCTGAGCGGCGCTGCTGTGTCGTCGGCTGTGCCGTCCCCGCTCTGGGCAAGCATCAGTGGGTGTCACGTCCCCAGATTCTATGTCGAGGAGGGTTGACTTACGGGAATTCCTTACTCTGGATACAAGCCCTGTGTCACTCGCTCGCACGCACGCAGGCACGCCACGCGTTGAAACATCTCCGTCCCCTGCGGCTTGTCCTCCTACTCCCTCGGTGGCGTATTTTGTAAAACAAACGTTCTTAATCTTTGTGTCAGTTTTTAAACTTGCCTTTTATGGTGAGTGATTTTTCTGTCCTGAATAAAACACCACTGAAGTTGTCTCATATTGTAGACTTTGACTTAAAGCTACAGGTTTTTTTTTTTCTACCTTTCACATTGGAGTTTACAATTCTCCGAACACTGATTTTTTTTTTTTGTATGATAGAAGTCAAATTTGACTTCCTCTTTTTCCTGTATAAATATTCCCTACTTCCTACCACTCATTGAAGGTTCCATCTCTCCCCATTGCTCGGTAGAGCACTGTTTTTTGTTTTTTTGTTTTGTTTTGCAGTACTGGGGATTGAACTCAGGGGCATTCTACCTCCGAGCTATACCCCCAGCCCTATTTTTTATTCTTGATTTTGAAACCGAGTCTCACTAAGTTGCCGAGTGCCTCACTAGGTAGCTGAGGCTGGCCTTGAACCCGGATCCTCCGGTCTCAGCCTCCCAAATGCTGGGATTACAAGCGTGCGTCACCATGCCCGGCGAGCACTGTTATCATGAGCCAAAGTTCAGAAACGCCCGAGTTTGGTTCTGGACTGTTCACTCAGTGCCACGGGCTTCTGGTGTGTCCCAAGCCAGACATCCACTGTTCCAGGTACTGAGGCATCATGCCGCATATCCGTGTGAGGTGGTGCGGGTCATGGTTCCGTGTTCCTGTTCCGGGGTATCTCAGCTTTTACATAAACTTTAAATTCGCCTTGTTGGGTATCACCAAAAAATGGGAATTTGATGAATAATTTCGTGAATCTCCAGACCAAGAGGGAAAATGCCACCCACAGGCTGCTGGGCCCTCTGACCCACAAACGTGGGTGGGGTCAACTTCCGGTCACCCCATCTTCCGTAAGGTCTCTTGGTCCCTATTTGGTAATTTCCTCAAACACGGACTGTGTTTGGCGGGGAGGCTCACTCACAGTTTTTGATTTCGGTGTGGCTACTGCCATTTTTTTTTAACTTCATTTTTTAATGCTTTGTGTCTAGTGTTAAGAAGCATGATTAGTTTTTGCTAAACTTATATGAGAGTTTCTGTTTAAAATCACTTAATTTTTTTGAGAATATAATTAGAAGTGCGTTTATTTCTCAGTTTCTCATAGCTTCTGTCTGCCTTTCCCCTTCCTTTTTTTCCAATCACCACTCGATGTTGGCCTGAGTGGCAGTCCCAGCCTCCTCCTTTGCTTCTGACCTCGGAGGATGCTTTTACCTCTTTTCATTTTTCTTCTTTTCCCTTCTCTTCCCGCCCCGCCCCCTTTCAGATAGAACCCAGAGGCCATTTTACCTCTAAGCTACACCCCCAGCCCTTTTTAAAAATTTTTGTTTTTAATTTTAATTTTGAAACAGGATCTCACTATGTTGCTGAGTCTGGCCTTGAACCTGAGATCCTCCTGCCTCAGCCTCCCAAGTGCTGGGATTACAGGTGTGCACCACCGCACCCCGTAAGAGGATGTTTTTCATCTCCGATGTCAGCCACTGTGCCCTCAGCACCTGCAGCACCCACACATCTGCTTCACATCTGTTCACCTGCTTCACATCTGTTCTTCCTGCAGATTCCCGCGCTTACTGTCTTCTCTCTGCATGCATTGTGCTGTCTAAACCCCAGGTGGAGCTGGGCGTGGTGACACAGGCCTGTAATCCCAGTACTTGGGAGGCTGATACAGGAAGGATCACAGGTTCGAGGACAGCCTCAGCAAGCAGTGAGACTCTCTTCAATCTAGCAAGACCCTGTTTCCAAATAAAATTGGGCTAGGGGTGTAGCTCAAAGGTAGAATGCCTTTGGGTTCAATCCCCATTGCTACCCATAAAATTAAAAAATAAATAAACCCCAGATGGATGTCGTTCCTGAGCTGGCTCCTCGCTGAAGTCCAGACCTGTCCTGCCCATCCAGCAGATCCAGGAGACACAGCAGGTGTCCCCTGTGGCCTCCTCCTGCTCACCTTTGCTGGGCCTCCTCTGGCTTGCATGCCCCTTCCCCCTCTGCACAGCCTGGAGCCACCCCTGCTGCCACCACCCCACTGTCCTAGTGACCATGCGTCTTCAGAAGCCCTCCACGACACACCCGCAGCTGCTCCCGCTGAGCCTGACGCGCAGCCCAGGACGTGGAGTCGGCCTCAAGGATCCGGAGGGCAGCAGGTGCCCGAGGCGCAGGTCAGCCAGACCCGAATGCGGGGCCTGAGCCTTGCTAGCTTCTCCTCCTATAAATATCACCTAAATTATTCCGGCTGTGATCTGGGGATGACTATAAGATAGAAGTCATTCTTAGCTGGGCGTGGTGGTGCATGCTTGTAATCCCAGTACTTGGAGGCTGAGACAGGAGGACTGCAGGTTTGAAGACAGCCTCAGCTACTTAGTGAGGCCTTTTCTGCAACTTAGTGAGACCCTGTCTCAAAATAAAGAATAAAAATAGGACTAGGGGTGCAGCTTGGAGGTAGAATGCCTTTGGGTTCAATGCTCAGTACTGAAAAAAAAATAGGGCTGGGGGTGTAGCTCAGAGGTAGAATGCCCCTGGGTTCCATCCCCAGTACTACAAAACAAAACAAAACAAAAAAAATAAAAAATAAAAAAAGAGAAGTCATTCTTGACACATGATAGGGGCTCAATATTGTTTCTCTTCTTCCATGTCAAGTTCCCAGTAACTGGCTCAGACCCCGGCTATTCTCAGAACCAGAGGGAGGCGGGAAATGCTTTCGGCAAGCCCTCCTGCCCCAGCCCAGGCCTCCAGCGATGTTTTGGGACAGCTACAGAATGAGGAGTGGGTGGCGTGGGGGCTGGGCTTTCCTTAAGCCACCAACAAGACAGACCCTCTCCCCGGAGCTCTCTGGACTGGGGACGGGGTGTCTTTATAAGGGAGGTGAGCCTGGTGAGGTGGGGGCTAGCTGGGGTCTGCCTGGACGGATACATCCTTTGACCTTATTTCATAATTCCTGTTATGAACCAGGCAGCCTGTAGAAAGAGGGTGTCCCCAGGGGAGTTGGGAAACTAGGGCCCAAGGCCGGGGCTGGCTTCCCCTGCCCTGTAAAAGCCAGAGCCTCCGCCAGGTCAGACGAGAGCTTGAGCCCATCAGAGTCACCATGGCGCCGGGGCCCGCTGTCCTGCTGGTCTTGCTTCTGTCCATCAAAGACCTGACTGCCCAGGCTGCTGATACCTGTCCAGGTAAGATGGACTCGCATCCTCTGGCTCCAGAAAGCTGGCGGCCACCCACTGACCACTTAGTGACCCCTCCCGGCCCAGTAATTCCAGGTCAGTCCCCAAGGTCTAAGAGAGAAAAACGACCCAATTCCCCAAATTTCTTAGAGATGATGATGATTATTATTATTTAGTGAAAGTGTCTATTGTTTACAAAGTGTTTTCTAAATGCCAGGAATTACAGAAAGATTTTCAAAGTTTGCATTCTCTTCTCGACTCCTTGCCCAAGCCCGTTTCTTACCCCTACGTGGAGCCAGGGGGCAACTCAGAGGGCTCAGGCGGCAGAGTTCCCTCCCGGGCAGCCTGGCTTCCGAGCATCACCCCCACCTGACCAGCTGCCCAAGGCCCCCACCAGAGGGATCCTTGCTTCCAGGCAGCCCCCCGCTGAGGCCGCAGCCATGTACCCAGGTCTGACGTCAGCGGCGACTCTGACTGGACACCTGTGTTTCTCTGCAGAGGTGAAGGTGGTAGGCTTGGAGGGCTCCGACAAGCTCACCATCCTCCGAGGCTGCCCGGGGCTGCCAGGGCCCAAGGGAGAGGCTGGCGCCAAAGGAGAGAGAGGTGTGTGCTGGGCCGGAGGGGGGAGGGAGAGGGGCGCAGACTCCGCTCTTCTGCCATCGGGTGCAGGGTGGGCGATGCCTGCTTTGGGTCCTGGCCGGCTCCCGAGGTACAGCAGAGTGTGAGGAAGCCTCGGGAGGGGTCCCCCCTCTTAACCTCTGTGAGCTTTGGGTGTGTTTTATAGATCTGCTCCCAGTCCCTGGTCCAAGGCCAGCTCTACTGACTACCAGAAAGACTTCTACATTCTATGTACCTCCATGTTCCCATCCAGAAATTGGGGTGCTCACTTCCTTTTAGACCTACATCAGATGACAAAGTGGGGGCTCGGGGGGCCAGCACTTCTCAGAGTTCATATACCATAAGAGCGGGGTAAGCCAGGTGTGGTGGTGCACGCTTGTGATCCCAGTACTTGGGAGGCTGAGACTGGAGGATCTGGGTTTCTGGCCAGCCTCAGGTACTTAGTGAGACTCTCTACAACTTAGTGAGACCCTGTTTCAAAATAAGGAATAAAAAAATAGGACTGGGGGTGTAGCTCGGAGTTAGAATGCCCCTGGGTTCAATCCCCAGTATTACAAAATAATAATAATAATAATAATAATAATAATAATAATAATAACAACAACAACAACAACAACAACAATAAGATAGGGCTGCAGATATAGCTTGGATGTAGAATGCTCCTGAGTTCAGTCCCCAGTACTGCAAAATAATAATAATAATAATAATAATAATAATAATGATAATAATAATAACAATAACAACAATAAGATAGGGCTGCAGATGTAGCTTGGAGGTAGAATGCCCCTGGGTTCAATCCCCAGTACCTAAAAAACAAACAACAAAACAAAAACCAGTGGGGTTGCCCCCAGCGCAGGTCAGCCTCAGGGCATAGCCGTGTCCGGAGCTGGAAGCTGACTCCTGAGTCCTCGTGCAGCCTCCAGTGCACGTGGCACCTTTCCCTCCAAAACGGGTCCCCCTGAGCCTGGCACGGGCAGACGTGCATGGCAGCTCAACAGGCAGGGCCCTGGCAGCCCCCAGGCCTGGAGGTGTGCCAGGAGGTCCCAGCCAGCACTCGGGGGGGGGGGGCGGGGCCAGCTCGGGCATCCCTAAGCTCACACATTCTCTAGTGCCCAGGCTTGAGGCCCTGTGGGCTGCCCGGGCCAGGTCCTGGGGTGCCCATTTATCAAGGCAAACCCATTGCGGTGGTATTTCTGCCCCCGAGTCCTTCCCACGGGCCAGGGTGGGTGGTCAGTAACGGGGGTGGAAGGACGCTGACCTCTTGCTCTGAACCCCACTTCTATTGAGCCGGGTTCCTCCAGAGCTCATGGCTAGCCTGACCCGCAGAGCAGCTGGAGCCCTGAGCACTGGGGCCGGTGGATCCCTGCGGCCTTGCATGAGGCTGGGCTGCCCCTGCTGACCTCACCTCTGTCTGTTGGGTGTGGAGGGCATGGCTCTGGGCTCAGGCCCTTTTGATGGGTGGAACCCAGGAGCTGGGTGGTCTCAGCCCCCATGGATAGAGGTGACACCGGCCTGGAGGCCCCCCAACTCCTGGTGTCTGCCTCCTTCCGTGTCCAGGGTGTCCTGCATGAGATCCGCCCTGGGAGAGGCCTCCCCTCTCTGTGTGGTGACCCAGCTGGACAAGGTTCTCTGAGGATGCATTCCTTGTTCCCAGACCCGGCCCTTACGGGGACACTCCAGCTCTGTGAGGTCAGAGTGGCCCCAGGCCTCGTGTCCACAGAGGATGGAACCCAGGTGGCAGCCAAGGTCAACCGGCAGCCTGGAGAGCAGCCTACTTCAGGGGCCCTGCAACTCTGGGCTCCTCCCCACCCCCCGCACCCCACCTGGCTGAGCCCGAGGTCACTGGGGCTGGAGCCGGAGAGGTCAGGAGTTGGCTACGTGGGTGAAGCTGTTCAAGTAGCAGCGTCCAGCGGTGTTGTCCTCGGTGACGCATGTTTGGAATTTGCAGGAGAAGGAGGTTCTCCCGGACACCCTGGAAAAGCAGGACCGCCTGGGCCCAAAGGTAACTCGGTAAAGAGAGAGGAGAGAGGAGGTGCAGAGCAGATCCTCAGTCTGTCCATAAAGACCCGGTGGGAAGCCGGGCGTGGAGGCGCACGCTTGGAATCCCAGTACTTGGGAGGCTGAGTCAGGAGGATTGCAGGTTCGAGGCTAGCTTTGGCAACTTAGCGAGACCCTCAGCAACTTAGCAAGACCATATTTCAACAATAATAATGATGATCATGACGACGACGAGGGTGTAGATTGGAGGTAAAAATCTCCAGTGCTAAAAAACAAAAAGAAGTACATGGTAGGGGGGGACAGAGAGGGACCCCACCTTATCCAGGCCGCCATGTGCCATGTCCCAGCACCTTAGCATCTTAGTTGTCCTGCAGGGCGCTGAGCAGGGGGGGCCAGGACGAGGGGCTAGGACTCGCTCCGCTGCCCGCTTCCTTGGCCTGCCCTGGCGTGGTTCTGGGAGGCAGCTTGGTCTCTGTGGACTAGACTCCCCGCGTCAGCATCTCACTTTTGCCTCTCCCCAGGAGACCGAGGGGAGATGGGGCTGCGCGGAGAGAAAGGTGAGCCCTCCGTGGTCCCGGGTGCCGGCGGGCTTCTCCAGGGCGGGAGAGGGCAGGGCTCCCAGGGGCTCAGCCACACCCAGTTCCTGCTGCCCGGGCAGCGGGCGGGCAGGGTGACGGGCCTGGACACTCTTGCTGAGACGCTCACACGCCCCAGCGCCTGCCACAGTCGCCCAAGTGTGACTGGCGGGATGTCACCACTGCATAAACGTGGACGTCCGACTTATCTGAGCTCTTGTTTACTTCGTGCTCACGTATTTTAAAAACTTGTAAAATCAGAAAAAAAGCACAACTTATAACAAAACTCTAAGACATAGTCATGCTCTGAGTCTACACATTAAAAACAAAAAAACTGCAAGATCGGGGCACAGACCCGAATCCCAAGTGCTGCCCACCTCCCGGAGTCACGCAATGCATGCTGGCTCTCTTTCTCTCTCAGACACTTGCGGGGAGGGCCGACCAACGCGCTCGGCTTGTGGGGGTCAACTCTGTGGTTGGTGCCGAGCCCGGGTGAGGCATGTCACTTGCCGCCAGACCCTGGAGGAAAAGGCAGATAGCAAGCCACACACTCTGGGGATGTGGCATCTAGTGACCGCTGCTTAGGGCTGGACCACCTTGGGGAATTGGGCCTCAAGGGACAAGGGCAGTGACTTCAATCTGATGGCCAGTGTCTCCTCTCTCCCCAATAGGAGACTCTGGGCCATCTCAGTCCTGTGCCACAGGTGACCACACGCCCACCCCTGCGTGACCCTCTCCCCCAGGGCCAGCTGCACACAGATGAGACCGCATCTTCTCAGGACAAAGTCCGACATGCTGTCCCCCTGTCACTCAATGGCTGGCAGCTGCTGCCAGGCTGGGGTCTCCCACACACGCCGCGCCATGCCCCCGCCTCTGGAGGAAGTTGACATTTGCCCCCAGGCTGGGCAGCTGGGGGACAAGGTGGGGATGGAGTCGGGGAGGCGGGCCTGACCATCATGGAGGTGGCCCTGTCCCTGGCTCTGGAGTCCTCCTCTGCTGTCCCTGCCTCCCCTCCGGGACCCCATGCCTCTGTCCCACTGTCTGTCTCTGTGTCCGGCCCAGGAGCGCGGGACTGCAAGGAGATGTTCACACAAGGGCACTTGCTGAGCGGCTGGTACACCATCTTCCTGCCCGACTGCCGGCCGCTGACGGTGCTGTGTGACATGCACACGGACGGCGGGGGGTGGACGGTGAGCCTCCTAGGCCAGACTCCGGGAACCCCTGGGTGGCCTCCCTGTCCCCTGCGGGCCTCAGAATGCCCCTTGCCTCTGTGAGGACTGGATAATCAGAAGCGATGGGGGAGGTGGCCCTGGAGGCTAAAGTCCAGGCCACGAGAGAGACCCACTGCTCTGCCGCTGTGTGGCTTTGGGTTTGTGACCTACCTTCTCTGAGCCTTCCATTTCCTCCTTCATCCCACGGGGGTCTGCTGCTCTGTGAGCTCTCAGTTGCTGCTCCTGGGTGAGGCTGGGGTCCCCGCCGTGCTGCGGAGATGTCAGCCTGGTTGCCCGTCTCCTGAATCCCCTTGCGGCCCTGCAGGTCTTCCAGCGGAGGGTTGACGGCTCTGTGGACTTCTATCAGGACTGGGCCACGTACAAGCAGGGCTTCGGCAGTCAGCTGGGGGACTTCTGGCTGGGGAATGACAATATCCACGTCCTGAGCTCCAAGGGTAGGCGGGCAGGCCTGGGCGTGGGGGGCCGTGGGCCTGAGCCATCAGGAGAAGAGGAAGCCCTCTCCTGCACCCCAGGATACTTAGAGTCCAGGCACAGCTGTGACACCCCGGAACGCTGGGATTGGAGGACACAAGAGACCTGTCCAGTCAGGGACCACTGGCATCTCAGAGCCAAGACAAGAGGGATCCAGGGCCAGGGGCCTTGGGGACACCCCTGAGTCTCCAGCTGTAGTTTTTCTGGGATGCTGGAAGCTTCCATGGTCTTTGGAAGCAGGAAGATGCTTGGAACTGTGGAGCCACCGCCCACACGGGCGCACGCCGGCCATCCCAGGACTTGGGAGGCTGGGACGGGAGAATCACAGGTTCAAGGCCAGGCTCAGCAACTTAGTGAGGCCCTGAGCAACTTAGCAAGAACCTGTTTCAAAATAAAAAGTAAAGAGGGCTGGGGGTGTAGGTCAGAGGCAGAATGCCCCTGAGTTTAATTCCCAGGGAGGAAGAAAGGGAGGGAGAGAGGGAGAGAGAGAGGGAGGGAGGGAGGGAGAGAGAGAGAGAAAGAGAGAGAGAATACCCCTGAATTCAATCCCCAGCAGGAGAGAGAGAGGAAAGGAGGAAGGGAGGGAGAGAGAGAGAGAGGGAGGGAGGAAGGGAGGGAGAGAGAGAGAAAGAGAGAGAGAGAGGGAGGAGAGGGAGGAAGAGAGAATATCCCTGAGTTCAATCCCGAGAGAGAGAGAGAGAGAGAGAGAGAGAGAGAGAGAGAGAGAGAGGAGAGGGAGAGAGAGAGAGAGAGAGAGAGAGAGAGAGAGAGAGGGAAAAGAAGGAGGAGGAAGAGGAGGAGGGACAAAAGAAAAGGAGAGAAATGGGGGAGCCATTCCCAAGGTTTCCCTAGGACAAAGCTTTCCGTACATTCTCCATTGAATCCCTTCCCACTGCCAAGTTCAGATCTCACCTACGAATTTCCCCACGCAGGGCTGGGGGCCTCTCCTGGGGGGGGCAACCAAACGATCTCAGAGGCTGAGGCTTCAAACTCCCCAACAGGAACCAGTGAGCTGCGTGTGGACCTGGTGGACTTTGAGGGCAACCACTCCTTTGCCAAGTACAGCTCGTTCAGGATGGAGGGGGAGGAGCAGAAGTACAAGCTGGTCCTGGGCGCCTTCGTTGGGGGCAGCGCCGGTGAGTGTCTGCACGGGCAGTGTGGGCTGAGCCAGGTTCTCTTCCTTCAGAGCAGAACCTGGCTCCGTCTCCCCTGTGGGTGGGCTAGGGGCTGCTGCTCTGGGCCCGGATCCTCCATCTGCACCGAGACCTGCATCTTTGTAGAGTATGAGGGCCATAGAGTGCAATCAACAAACACTCCTGGGATATGTCCACTGCACAGTGACTGACCATTGTCACTGCTGAAATCAGGAAGAGGACGGTCCTTTCTCACGGGGCCTTAGATCCCTGCTCCCCAAACAGTATCCGAAGAACAAGTACCCCATGGGACACTCCTTCCCCAAAGGGCCCCTGCCACCGAGCCATGCTGGGGAGGGCCCCAGGGCACGCTTGCTCAGGAAGCCTCTGGGACCTCCGTGGCGTGAAGTTGGCTGAGCCGTGTGGACCCCGGAGTGGCGGAGGCAGGCCGCTCTCTGGGGATCTTTGATGATGGAGTCCTGCGCCCTGTTTACACGCAATCTCCTTTGAGACTTCCAGGGAAGAAGCAGGAAGGAATAGCTCCCCCTTCTGCCAAGTGGTAAAACTGAGGCTCAGGGAGGCCAAACTGCTCTCCTGCCGGGGCCAGAGGGGAGCTCCAGGCCCTGCCTGAGATGAAGCAGGGCTGGTCCGCAAGAGGACCACACTGTCCCTACACGGAGACCACCAGGGCGAGAGGCAGCAGGCAGATGCCCGAGAAGAGGTGCAGCCTGCGGGACTGGGACAGAGGAGCAGCTGGTGGTGTTAAGGGCGGGGCAGCCGCAGGGGAGCTTCCTGGGCCAGGAGGCAGGAGATCTCTCTCTCTCTCTCTCTGTCTCTCTCTCTCTCTGTCTCTCTCTCTCTCTGTCTCTGTCTCTCTCTCTCTCTGTCTCTCTCTCTCTCTGTCTCTCTCTCTCTCTCTCTCTCTCTCTCTCTCCCTCCCTCCCTCCCTCCCTCTCTCTTCCTCTCTCTTCTCTCCACTCTTTTCTCTCTCTCTCCCCTCTTTCTCCCTCTCTTTCTCTCTCCTCTCTCTCTCCCTCCCTCTCTCTTCCTCTCTCTCTCTTCCCTTCTCTCTCCTCCCTCCCTATCTCTCTTTCTCTTCTCTGTCTCTCTCCCTCTCCTCCTCCTCCTCCTCCTCTTCTTCTTCTTCCTTTCCCTCTCTCCCCCCTCTCTCTCACCTTCCCTCTCTCTCTCCCTTCCTCCCTCTCTCTCTTCCTCCTCCTCTGCCTCCTCCTCCTCCTCCTCCTCTTCTTCTTCTTCTTCTTCTTCTTCTTCTTCTTCTCTCTCTCTCTCTTCCTCTCTCTCTCTCTCTCTCTCTCTCTCTCTCTCTCTCTCTCTCTCTCCTGGCTGCCTCCTCCCCAGGCAGCTGGTCCACCCACTTGGAGCTTAGTGTAAAGCTCGGATTGCACCAGTGACACGTGGCGACAGGCTCAGGCGAGGGCCTCGAGGGCCTCGTGGCTGGCGTCGCTTCTCTGGAGCGTGCACTGAGCCCCTCTTCTCCACGCAGGCGACGCTCTGACCTATCACAACAACCAGTCCTTCTCCACCAAAGACCGGGACAACGACGGCAGCTCCACCAACTGTGTGCACACGTACCACGGAGCCTGGTGGCACGCCGCTTGTCACCATTCCAACCTCAACGGCCTCTACCTCAGGGGCGCCCACGAGAGCTTTGCCAACGGCGTCAACTGGCAGCCGGGGAAAGGGTACTATTACAGCTACAAGGTGTCGGAGATGAAGCTGCGGCCCACCTAGCCCCACAGGGCCCCAGGACGGTCCTCCACCCAGGCCAGAGGCACTGAGGCAGGGCCACCGTGGGGACGAGGGGCAGATGCACTGGGTGGCCCGACAGGAACGTGTCTTTAGCATGGGGCGAAAAGCTTGAATGGACTGCGCCCAAAGCCGATTACCCCTGTACGCAGCCAGTGAAGCCGGCTCTTCTGGCGCGATGTCTTCTTGTTGCAGCTGGTTCTCTTTCCCTAAGTAGGAGTCCCAGTAAAAGCCGTGCCTGCATGCTCGCCCACCTGACTCTGTTTCATGTCTTCATCAAAGGTCCCAGTCGCTGGCCGCCATGACACAAACCCTAGCTGTGTCCCCAGCTCAGGAAGGCGCCCACACCGTCCCTCACTGGTACCCCCGCCCCTCAGCCTGGAAAGCTGCCTTTCTCCACACCCACAAGCTCACCAGGAGGAAGAGTGTCTGTCTTTCCTTTCCTTTTCTTTTCTTCTTTCTTTCTTTTATTTTTTATTTTTTTGGCCCTGGAGATTGACCCCAGGGGCATTCTACCTCCAAGCTATTCCCCCAGCCCTATTTTATTTTCCATTTTGCAAACAGGGTTTCTCTGAGTTGCAGAGGGCCTGGTTGAAATGCTGAGGCTGGCCTCGAACCTGCAATCTTCCTGTCTCAGCCTCTTGAGTACTGGGGTTATAGTTGTGCCCACCATGCCCGGCTGGGAGAGCTGTGTTTGTAAAGCAAGTTTGTTCTCTGACCGACACATCGCTCCAGTTCTATTTGTGTTTCTTGAGCACTGGTGCTTTCCTTCCCTTTCTTACATCCTGTCCCACAGCAGGTGTTTCTTATGAGCCTGGCCAATCAGGAGGAGTTAAGAAGCCATCTAGCAGAAGTCCTCGGTGCCCAAAGGTTAAAGACATTCTCCTTGCACCTTCCACCCCTCACCTCTGTCCATGGACATGGGCAACCCCCTCCCTGCCTGAGTCTCCAAAATATCCCCATCACCCACTCACTCTTAGAGCATCAATTTTTTTTTATTTAAATTTTAATTTTTTAGTACTGGGCATTTGAACCCAGGGGCACTCTACCTCCAAGCTACACCCTCAGCCTTATTTTACTTTGAAAAATGGTCTCACTAAGCTGCTCAGGGTCTTGCTAAGTCACTGAGGGTCTCATTAAGTTGCTGAGGCTAGCCTTGAACCTGTGATCCTCCTGTCTCGGCCTCCCAGGTACTGGGATTACAGGCCTGTGCCACCATGCCTGGCCACTTCATACATGTTAAAAGGCCACTTGGGGCCTAGGAAGCTCTGATAAAGGTGTGTGTAGGGGTGGGTGGGGGGTAACCAGGAGCCTCTCTCTGCTTTGTATCATGGCTGAGGTAAAGCTCGGGCCCAGAAAGGTAAAACATAGGCACTCCCACCCCGAGGAGGTGGAGCCAGACGAGGCTGCAGGGCGGGGTGGGGTGCCTCACGGCGCCAAGGTTCCAACCCCACAAAACCCAGCAGCTCCTGGGAGCTGTTCGAAGAAGCTCTCCCTCTCCCAGGCTGGGGAAAGGTTTCCTAAAGACACTCAGGACGCACTGGGCACAGGAGACAGGTGCGGCCGCAGTCCAGCCAAGAGCTTCGGCTCACCGAAGACACTTTAGGGCGAGCAACAGGATGGCCCAGAGGGTCACTGGGCCACCGCCGGGTGCATTCAGTGAGGCCTCCCTCCGTTACAGTGAACCACTACACTTGGGGCTGAGAACAGCAGGCAGTTGTCGCCCGTGGTCCTGGAGGTCTTGGGAAGCTCAAGTCAAGGTTCTGACTGGGAGGGCTGGCGACTCCAGCGGCTCTGGGGACAGCCTGCTCGCTGGCCTTCTCCAGCTACATATCCGTGGTCACTGAAGCGTACCAGAGATGCTTCTCCCGCTGCAGCGTGGGGGCTGCCCACATCCTGGGGCGGGGGACACTTTGTCCAGCTTTGAAGCCAGCAGCGTCGCATCTTTGACCCCCTCTTCTTGTCATAACTCCTTCTGGCCGTGCCCAGGGAGGGCGTCCATTGCTAAGCTCCACGGGATTTGATCTGGCCCACCTGCAGAAGCCAGGGTCCTCTTCTGCCTCCATGTCTGCAGCCTCTTGCCCTGGATGGGGTCCCAGGCTTTAGGGCAGGAGATATTTGCAGAAGGAGCATTACTCTGCCTACTGAATTCTATGGCGGTGCTGTTTTCAAGGCACAGGATTCCTGCTAATACTAATGAAAAATATACAGCTCGGTAATATACTAGGAGCGGGGGTGTGGCTTGGTGACAGAGCACTTGCCCACCATGCACAAGGCTTTGGGTTCCAACCCCAGCACCACAAACAAACAAACAAACAAAAAATGGGGATAAGATTTAAACTGACACTTCACAAAAGGTGATATCTGATATATTTACTGAAAAGCCCATCTTATTATATTTGTAGAAAGGTTTCAATATATTTGATAAAAGGACCAATATGTCGGGGTGGTGGCTCACGCTTATCATCCCAGTACTTGGGAGGCTGAGACTGGAGGATCTGGGTTCGCGGCCAGCCTCAGCTACTTAGTGAGGCCCTCTGCAACTTAGTGAGACCCTGTTTCCAAATAAAGAATAAAAAATAGGGCTGGGGGTATAGCTTGGAGGTAGAATGCCCCTGGGTTCAATTCCCGGTACTGCAAAAAAAAAAAAAAATGATCAATATGCTTATTAAAAAGGTTGCCTCCCTAATTATTTCTCAGATAGATGCAAATGATAGATAGCCAAACTGAGGTGCTGCTGCACGCTCTTCAGAACCCATGAAATGAGAGACTGAGAGTACCCAGGTAGGAGAAGGGGGGAGATTGTCATACTCGGCTCGTGGCAATGAGAATGGACGGGAAACAGCCGGTCTTGCCCTCTGAGGGTAGAAGATGCACGTCATCCCACCCAGCCAGCTCCCCTCGGTGGCATGAAGGTGCCCATCCTGTGCACCAGGTGGCACGGCTAAGAATCCACAAAAGGCAAAGTATCCCCAAGCACCCAAACTGGAGGGAACCCCAATGCCCGCTGGGAAGAGAAGGAATGAAGACACAAAGAATTCCTCCATAGAATCGCCTGCATCGAGGGAGCCAAGCTTCGAGGAGGGGCCAGGAGGGGCTCAGGCTGGGGAGCAGGCACAAGAGAGTCCATCATAGATAAGCTGTATTTTAAAAAGAGTAACAGAGCCGGGCGTGGTGGGGCACGCTTGTAATCCCAGCATTCGGGAGGCTGAGACCGGAGGATCCGGGTTCGAGGCCAGCCTCAGCTACCTAGTGAGGCACTCCGAAACTTAGTGAGACTCAGTTTCAAAATAAAGAATAAAAAATAGGGCTGGGGATATAGCTCAGAGGTAGAATGCCCCTGGGTTCCAACCCCAGTACTGCATAATAGCCTACAGTATTTTGGATACATACTTAGGTGGTAATGTAAACAAGGAAAATAAGAAAAGGGTTGCATTTGAGGGGGGCCGGGGTAGGGATCGGGAAGGGGGAAGGGACGGGGGGGGGGCTTTGGGTCCCAGCAATGTTCTGATTCTTGACCCAGGGGATGATTAGAAGCATGTTTGTTATAAAGTGATAAAAATACATGCGATGTGCTTTTCATTGTATGCACTTTGGGGAACGTGTTATGTCCCACAGTTTTAAAACTATTTTTAAAGAAACAGACAGGCTCAGACCCAGGGTCATGAGCGATGGGTACATCTTTCTCCGATGTCCAGTGTCCTTGGCTGAGACTGTCGGGGGGGGGGGGTACTGCAGCCCCGGGAATGACTGGCCACAGTCTCTAGAAATGATTAACATAGTCGGAGTGTAGAATTACGGCTCTTATATTTAGGAATCTGGACAGGTTTGCTGTCTCATAGTCTTGTAATGTTTAAAGAATTCGGCCTACTGCGGAGAAAACCTCATAAATCCAATCTGAAATGTGTAATTAGCTAATTGACTGAGCCTCGTCACGTTCCATGGAAACCCTAGTGCATTTAGACGTGGCATTGCGTATGTAAGAGACTTTGGTCTTGTTGCATTTATAGAGAGAATTATTAGGCTTCTAAAAATAATTAGCACTGCGAGGGTTTCATTCATTAGACAACGGAAATGTCAGTGATAAATTCTATTTCCTGTTAACCTTGAAATGGATGTTTTCCTTACCGGGCTCACGTGTGATGAAGTACGGAGAAGGACAACACTCGTGGATGACAGAAAGGTCAGGAGGACATTTATTGTAAAGAGAGCGAGGGTGTCAAAGAGGGAGAGAGAGAGAGAGAGAGAGAGAGAGAGAGAGAGAGAGAGAGAGAGAGAGAGGCAGACTCACTTCCAAAGGCAGGGGTTCCCAGCAGGTAACCATTCTGGGTAGCTTGTCTATGGGCTTATATACTTTGAGTATTCCCGTCTCCATCAGTTGGGGGAGGGGGGTCCAAGAGGTTGTTTCCGGGGATTTAGATAGTCTCCGCTTATTCCCAGGAACAACTGGAGTCCTGTAAACTTCGGTGGTCACTCTCAGGAGGTTTGAAATCTTGTTAGCGCTTGACACTCAGGAGGTAATGGTACTCTCAGGGAATTTGGTATCTTGTTAGCGTCTGTTGTCTCTCAGGAAATTCCCACCATGGCCCTGACCCTATCTGCCCATTATATCTCTTCCTTCTCAATATTTGGACTTACTTTTTTTTTTTTTTTTTTTTTTTTTGCGGTACTGGGGATTGATCTCAGGGGCATTCTACCTCCGAGCTATACCCCCAGCCCTATTTTTTATTCTTGATTTTGAAACCGGATCTCACTAAGTTGCAGAGTGCCTCACTAGGTAGCTGAGGCTGACCTCAAACCCGGATCCTCCAGTCTCAGCCTCCCGAATGCTGGGATTACAAGCGTGCACCACCACGCCCGGCCTGGACTTATTTTTGATTTCGATCTTTCTCACCCATACTCTGGGGAGTAGTTCGGAGCACCGGGGGCACGTGGCCACCCTCTGCCTGTTTGACGTGGTACCATGAAGTCTCCACCATAGCTCACCATGGGAATCCCTAGGAAACTTTTAAGAAACTCAGAATCTAGCCAGGTGTGGCGGTGCATGCCTGTAATCCCAGTATTTGGGAGGCTGAGATAGGAGGATTGCAGGTTCTAGGTCAGCCTCAGCTACTTAGTAAGACCCTGTTTCAAACCAAAAAAATAAATTAGGGCTGGGGGGGGTGTAGCTCAGAGGAAGAATGTCCCTGGGTTCAATCCCCAGTACCACAAAACAAAACAACCCAGATTCTAGTGATTTCCTCTGAGGTTTTGGGTTTTCTGGGTCTTGGAGGGCCATGCCTCTGAATTTTGGGGTCTCTCAGGTGGCTCTCCTGGGCAGTAGAGTTTGGGAGCGTGGGTGCACCGGTTCCATAGAGCCGAGCAGCCTGCCTGATGTCACCAGTGTCAGCAAAGGAAAGCGGGGCCCCCTGGCTGGTCAGAGGGATAATCACCTTAGAGGCGACCACAGTCCTGGAGGGGAAATAAGGAAATAGAACCCCATGTGCACGACCCCAGAACGTGTCCAAGGAGTCCCACAGGTTGCCAGCCGAAGCTGCCTGGTCGCCCCCAGGCTACAGACCCCTGAGCTTCTGCACTCTGAAGACTTCTGCCTTAGTAACACGGCGGTCACAACCACATCGGGAGCCGAGCGCCTGTCACTGGACTGGTGACCGGGGTCGCTTTTGCTTGATGTGTTTTCCATTCCCAACTCCCATGTCTTTGCTGCCAGCCCCAGAAAGGCCCTTTCTGAGGATACTGGGGGAGGAACACTGGGCTTCCTGCAGCACCTCTCATTCCGAAGAGCAGCGCTCCCAGGGGTGCAGAGCCACCCAGCAGGAGGAAAGCCTGCCAAGTCCGAGCGGTGCCCCGGCCACCCTGTCTCGGTGGCTGTCCAACATGGCCGCCAAGAACCTATGCCTGAAGTCTCCTTCCTCCCTCTCCCTCCCTGCCTTCCTTCCTGGATTGAACCCAGGGACATTTTACCTTTGAGCTTCACACCCAGCCCTATGTATGTATGTATGTATGTATGTATGTATGTATGTATGTGTGTATTAAATAGGATCTTGCTAAGTTGCTGAGGCTGACCTTGAACCTGCGATCCTCCTGTCTCAGCCTCCCAAGTACTGGGATTACAGGTATACACCACCCCGCCAGGGCTGCCCACAGGGTCTGAGGGAAGACCAAGTGTCTTGAGAGCTACGGAGAGGCTGCTTCTGGGTCTGCACAAAGGGTTCGGTGCAGCTGCCGCTCCTGGGTTTGCAGGGTTTGAGATTTGATGATTTAGACTTCACTCCCAACTCGGTCTCAGAGCCCCTCTGGTCTCAGGAGTGTGGGGGCCCTATGGGGACAGATGGCCATTTCAGATGGCTCCAGCTCTGCCGGCTTCCTGACTGGGACTTCTGCCACATCTGGCGGTGGGCGGCGGGGCAGCCGGCCTGGGTGACTCTCCAGGAATCAGATCGTGGGCCGCCCCCCACCCATATGCCTCGGGCGGACTAGTCACGGCGAGAAGGCAGGCAGCGGAGCCCAAGCGCAGCTGAGAACTGGGTAGGAGGCAACGCTGGCAAAAAGCCCAGAGAGTTCGAACAGGAGGGGAAGGCGGGTGCCTCCTGCTCCCTCCTGGCCCACCTCTTTGTAAAGACAAGGAAGACAGCAGGCATTTACCAAACAACCTCCAGCCTAGGCGCAGAGGTGCACCCCTGCCATCCCAGTGCTTGGGAGGCTGAGACAGGAAGATCTCGGGTTGGAGAGCAGCCTCAGCAACTTAGCAAGGCCCTCAGCAACGTAGCGAGTCCCTGTTTCAAAATTAAAAATAAAATAAAATAAAAAGGGCTGAGGGTACAGCTCAGAGGTAGAATGTTCCTGGTTTCAATCCTCAGTACCCCCCAAACAAAGAAACAGACAACAGCGACTCTCTGGGTGGCTGGCTCCCACACCACACCGTCTTCACTGGCTCAGCTCCTTGCCTGTCTCCCTAAGACCCAGTCACTGAAAAATAAATAAATAAACGAATACATAAATACATAAATAAATAAAAGACAAGTCACTTCTCTCTGTTGCTCGCAGGCTTCCAAGTCCATTCCAGACCTCAGACCAGGAGTGTCGGATGTCCCAGACTCTGCGTCCATTCTGTCTGGCGTGGTGATGCACGCCTGTAGCCCCAGGACTTGGGAGGCTAAGACAGGAGGATCACAGGTTCAAGGCTGGCCTCAGCCACTTAGCGAGAACCTCAGCAACTTAGTGAGACCCTGTTTCAAAATTAAAAAGGGCTGCAGGTATAGCTCGGAGATAGGACGCCCCTGGGTTCAGTCCCCAGGATCCCCTCAAAAAAAAGAGTTGGGATCTGGTGGGAGGTCTTTGTTCCTGGAGGCCCGCCCTTGAAGCAGACTGTGAGACCCCCGCCTCTTTCTCTTTCTCTTTCCTCCCGGCTCAGGACAGAAGTGGTTTGCTCCCCACACCATCACGATTACAGCTATAGTGTTCCTCAGTCCAGGGGACAAGGATATCAGCTCTCCCCAAAGGACTCCAACAGGTGGAGGACGCAGCAGGCTGGCCTCGGCTGGGTCTCCAGGGCACACCTGACAAGCCTCCTTAGGGGAGGAGGCGGGCCTTTCTGAAGCCCCGCCCACCCAGGCCCCACCCACCCTGGCTCTGCCCTCCTCCCCCATCTGGTTCCCCTGGAGCCGCCCCCACCACTTTGGACAGGGGAGGTGGCCAAAGCCAGCAACCTGCAACCAGTGGCTTCTCCAGGAAAATTCTAAGCAGCCATGGAGGCTCTACAGACCATGCTGTGGGTGGGGCCCAGAATGGCAGGTCCTTGAAGCCAGAAGGGAAGGGGGTCTGGGAGGAAGATCAGACCAGCTGTGCCTGGACGGGCGGAGGAGGCTCACTAATTCCCCCAGTGCACTGCAGACCCCTGCCCCCCGGGCCCTCAAAGCCGCTCTGTTATCCTGAGCCACGTGACAAAGAGGACTCAGAGAAGTCAAGTGACTAGTCCGAGGTCGCACAGCCTGGACCAGGAGAAGCCAAGCCAGCACAGGTCTGCATTTCATTCAGGCAGAACATATGACCTCCTGGGAGGCCAGGAGCCTCTGGGACCTTTACCACCGAAGCCACAAACCCCGGGACTCACAGAAAGTGTGGTGCGACCGCCGCCGACTCCATAAGCACGTGTTGGCAGCTGACCAGTGCAGGGAGAAAGGTCCCGAGTGGAGATGTGACCCAGGCTGAGCCAGACAGGGCCACGGGCAGCAATGCTGGGATCCCAGGGTTCCACAAGGCCACGCACAGCAGAGAAGGCAAACCACGGTTAGCTGGAGTCCGAAGGAAGTGAGCAGGAGCACGGCGTGGGAAGCCCCGGGGAGCTGTCCTCGCACCGTACCATCCTGGGGAGCCCTGGAGGCCCACCCCTCTCCTGCAGCCAGGACTCCAGGGTGCCCGGCTGACCTTCTGGCACACCAGGGCTCAGCCGTGCAGGACAGGCGCCTGTCTCATCCTGAGAGTCAGGACTCCTGACACCAGTCGCTCCCAGCTGCGCCTCCCCCGGCCACAGAGATCACGTCCAGGCTAAGACTCCAGAGCTGTCCGCATGACCCCTACTGGACATGACCGCCAACCTCCAGCTAACAGGGACCTGAGCGTGCAGAGGAATGGGAAGGGAGAGGCGGGGCCGGCAGGGGACAGGGGACACCCAGCCCTGGTTCCAGCCCCTGCCGTGAGGCGCTCTGGTGGCCTCGCGGAGCCCGGTCGCCCAGGGGAGGGCAGAAGCAGGCACCTGCAGCTCCTAGGCGTCCACCCAGCACCCAGCGCTGGCGGGTCCTACAGTGGCCTGGGCAGGGAGCCCTCCGGCCAGGGGCCAGTTCCGCCTTCCCAGGGCCCACACGTGCACACGACCGGCACGCAGAGATAATTTATAAATAAACTATAGCGAGACTCAAATTATATATTTATAAAAATTATTTTTAGCCCATCTCTCAGTTAAGTAAATTTTCAAAACAACATCTTTTGAGCAAAAATAAATAAATAAATAAACTCCTAGCCGTTTGACAGGCTAAAATTGTTTCGGTATCTAATAGTTATTTCTGCTTTCCGCAATAACGCCACAGCACTTAAACTATTTTCGTAAGAGGCATTTGTCAAGATTCACTTTCACAACATTAATTATAACTTCGGAATGCAAACTTTCCGAACAGAGGAGCCTTTCAGGGAGGAGCCTCCCCTTCCCCCACCCCGGGGTCTAAAGACCCAGGGATCGATGGAGGCTTGGGGCGAGTCCCTGTCCCCTCTCCTGCTGGGGGGAGGGTGGCCATTTCCTCGCCTGTAGGAGCTTCTTCCTGCAGACAACAGGTGGAGGGGTGCAGAATCGGGGCAGGGGCCCTCTCAGTCGTCCCTGGACCTGGCCACGCGCTGACACGGCCCTGACTGTGACCGCTGCGCCCGCTGCTGCACTAACAGCCCCGGGGCAGTGTGGGAATGGGGTGTGAGCGACATCGCCCGGCCTGGGGCAAAGAGCTGCCCTGTTGTTCTTGTGCCCCAAGGAGCCGAGAAGAGGGGAAGAGACCGTGGGGTGACGCTAGAGCAGCTGTGCGCCCCCCATTGATAAACTGTCGACTTGTATAGTTGGGCACTCTCTGTCCTGGGGAAGGCACAGCCCTGGGTGGTGGGGGTGACCGTCTTGCCACTGCTCCCTCTCTCCGGCGGTCACTTCCTGAGCCTGTCCCTCCACAGGGTCTGACCTGGCTCTTCCAGGCCTCGGCCTCAGACCCAGCCTGAGAGTTCAAGGCGGAGGAGGCTGGGCTCTGTCTCCAGGGCCTGGCATCCTCCAAGATTCAGCGGAAACCACGGACTCTCTCCCATTCAAATCCCAGATGTTAGGCCAGACCCGGTGGCACACACTTGCAGTCCCAGTACTTGGGAGGCTGAGGCTGGAGGATTGCAGTTTGGAGGCTAGCCTCAGCAACTCAGCGAGACCCTGTTTCAAAAATTAAAAATAAAAAGGACTTGGGGTATAGCTCAGAGGTAGAATGTCCCTGGGTTTAATCGCCAGTACCAAATAACAAAACAACAAAACCAGATGTGCAACCTTCTCTGTGTCCCGCAGGGCTTTTAGACCAGGTCAGACCATGGAAGGGCTCCTTGGAAGAAAAGAAGGGGCCTCGTGGCCCCGGATAACAGACTGAGTGGAGACTGCAGCCACTTTGAGATTAGAGGCTGAGGCCAGAACAGTCATCGGGGACTCGGGGGACTCAGACAACTGAACAGGATGCTTCCTGGGGCTCGGGAACTGCGCTAGGGGGTGTAGGAAGGCCCTAGGTCAGAACGAGAGGACACTTTGTGTGTTAGATGACCATTTCCTGGGTCAAAGGGCAGAGTTGGGTCCCTCAGCACAGTGGCATGTGCGCAGGAGGGAGGGAATCAGGAGTGAGTGGCCCGGGGGACTCGTGACCCGGGCACAGGGCTAAGGGACCCCTGGGATTTGAGAGCAGGGCCTTTCCCAGAGCACCATGGAACCCGCCGAGGCCTGAGCCAGGCATCCGGCCTGAGGAGGGCGGCTCCGGGCTTTGGGTGTCTGTCCCCACTTCTAGGGACCAGACTGAGCCAGGTTAGAAAAAGAGGCAGCATTGGGTCTGTGCCTCCTACCCCCATAACCCAAAACTCCCAAATAGAGAAACCAGGGTGTACTCCCAACCTGCCCCCATTAGCACCCCTGGGACGCAGAGTGCTCCCTTCCCCTGCGTCACCAGCGGGAGGGACAGATGCTCTAGCCGATGTGGCTTCAGCGAGTACTGTGCTGTGTGGTTCTGAGACAGGACCAGTGCAGGCCCTCGCCTCCGATGGCAGAGTCTCCGCTGGGCCAGGTGTCATCCAGGAGGGCCCTGGCCTCCAGACACCGGGAAGTGTGGGAAGGAACCCTGGAAGGAGGTTTGTGCCATTTCCCCCAGTCCTGAAGTCGCCCCAGCTCTGAGGCCCAGGCCCTCAGAGCTGCCCCGTGAACTCCCAACGCCCTGGCGGTGGTCCCCGGCCCTCAGGAACTGTCACCAACAGCAGGACATTGGTCTATCTTTGTAGAAGCACCTTTCAGACCCAGGATTCAGGCCTGCAATGAGGGCTGGAAAACTTTAAATACTCGGACATTGTATTATTATTTTAGGGCTTAGAAATCTGGAAAAAAAATTGCTACTGCAAGTATTTATAATAATCAAGAGAATTTGGCATATTGGCGTGACTGCAGGCTAACTCAAATCGAAAATGGCCAGTAGCGAAATCGATTCAGATGAATGACTTTATGTGGGAATCTTGCCGAGTCCATAAAACCGCTGGGACAGTTTACTAGAACTCTGAGTTTGTCGTGTGAATTTGGAACATATTCCTAACAGCTCATAGCTACTAAAGGACGGATTTAAGTATATGCATTAAATCTATAAATGTAGCTAAAATGGTGGAAGGTGTTTAGTTTACTAAGTTAGGGAATAGACCGAGAACCAGTTGCAGGTTTCTTATACATGGTTACTTCAAGTTGCTAGATTTGAAGATAATAATAAATAGTAATTCCAAGTGTGGTGATCTTCTTTTAGAAACCTGCAGGCAGCTGGGTGTGGTGGTGCACACCTGCAATCCCAGTTCTTGGGAGGCTGAGACAGGAGGATCACAGACTTGAGGCCTCAACAACTTAGCAAGACCTTCAGCAACTTAGCAAGACCCTATTTCAAAATAAAACTAAAAGGGGCTGGGGGTGTGTCTCAGAGGTCAAATGCCTGTGGGTTCAATCCTTAGTACTAAAAACAAATCAACCAACCAAAAAACAAAAGCAACAAAGCCTCTTGTTCCCAGTGCAGATGTCAGAGGAGGTCTTCTGGGGACCTGCCGTACCACCCCTTTTGCTATGCACGGGAGACTCAGAACCTCAGAGGGTCACCAGAGGCACATGGCCAGCTCCTGGCTAAGCGGCCTACAGCCCCAGCCCCAGCCCCATGTGCGCCACCCACTGCTGCCGCCTCTTCCAGAAGCTTCTCTTCCACACAAGTTGCCTGTTTTGGGTTTCTATCGTAGGCTGAGGGGTCTGACCACTGTCACACAAAGTCCAGGAGGAGACACGCTGTGACCCAGGCAAGCTCCTGCGGTGTACGGGAAAGGCAGACTGTGACGACAGAGGGATGGTTTCTGTCGTGAGCCAGCTATGCCATCCACACAGGCCAAACCCGTGTGTGTGTGTTTCCACAACGGCAGAACCTACTGAGTAACAACAGATTTGCGAGCAACACCACTTTCAGTGGGTCCCTCTTCAACCAGTGCTCGGGGGTCACCTGGTAGTCGCAGACCGGGCAATCACAAGTTCCTTTATTCCAATCTTAATTTCTAATATCTGTAACACTCAGTTCACATATCATATGCCACACAATGATGTAACAGATATGATGTAATATATATAATAAAACTAATAAAACATATATATATATATATATACACTCAAACAAAAGCAGGAATACCTGGGCATGTGGACATTTCATTTCAGGAACATAACATTATATATTTTATATTATTTATATTATATTATTTGTATAATATATAACATAACTACACGCACACACACACACACACACATATATATTACATTACGGAAAGGCTTAGACAGGGTTAAGGAGGCCACAGAGATTCAGTTGCCAAGAGCAAAGGCAGACAGCAGATACGGATGCCAAGAGTCACTGCCTGTGGTCAGGGGAGAGTTTTAAAGAACCAGCAGCTGTAAAGGCCCGGGTCTGGACCATGGGCAGTTTGAAGTGTCAGCCTGAGGTCTCATCTTGGAGTGGGAGAAACTGTGCTGAACTGAAGACCGAGGAGAGAACCAGAGATTCCCAAGGCTCATGACGAGTGTCCAGGTGACGGGGTCAGTGTACCACCATGACTGGTCTTGGGGTGTTCTTCCTTTGATGGGTCTCGGGTGAGGGGGTTACGTCTGGTGAGGTTGATAAACTCTTGTGTCTGGTGTTCCTGAAATTCTCTGAGATAATTTCCAGTACATGTCCAGGTACTCCTGTTTTCATTTGATAAGCTGGTACAAGTAAGTTATTTAGCAGCTCGCGGCTGTGCTGGGCAGATGGTGGTTGTTCATTTGTACAAACAAGGCATAGAGTCCATTTACTCAGCTTCTTGGACTCAAAATGAAGGAACTCGTGACAGACTTCTGCTTACAAAATGGAGCTCAGAGCTAGGCACAGCCTGTTTTCTGGGGCCACTACAAAATTTGAACCACTGAAATAACAGCCTTCCACAGGCTCAAGCCATACAAAGAATGTTCTCCAGCCACTATGAAATTAACTAGAAATTCAGAAAGCTCTGTAGGAATTCTATAGAAAATCCCCACCCCCAAATATTTGGCTACCAAATAACATTCTTCTAAATGACACGTAGCAAAGACACAGAAGACATCAAAAGGGAAATAAGAAAGAATTTTAAACCAGATAAAAACAAAACCACAATATATCAGAATTTGCAGCTCCTGCAGTACTACTGGGGTAGGCATAGCATTAAAAGCCTGTGAGAAAGGTCAGCAGGCCTCTGGTCCATGACTCAGCTGTCACCTTAAGAAACTAGAAAAACAAGAGCCAATTAAATTCAAAATGAGGAAAAGAGAATGAATAGTCATGAAAAAAGAGCAGAAAAACAGTGGAGAAAAATCAATAGAACCAAAGCTGATTCTTTGAGAAAAGTCAATAAAGCATATAAACTTCTAGGCAGACGGAAAAGAAAAAGGAAACAAAGAGAGAACAGAATTTCATTTCAGAAATAAATAGATGATATTACTACATATTCTATGGATATACAGGGATATTATGAACAATTTTATGCCAATAAATTCAACAACAATTTTCTGGAACTACCAAAGTTACTCAAGAAATACATAGCTTGAACAACCCCACATGTACAAAATAAATTGAAGTTATAGTTAAGACTACTTTTATTATAAAGAAACTTCATGAGGATAATGTGGTACAGCTATAAAGTAGACATCTAGATCAATGAAACAGAATAGAGAATCCACAAAGAAAATATCAGGCCCAGGTGGCTTTGCTGGTGAAGCCAACCAAACATTTAAGAAATAAATAATAGCAATTTTTCTCACACTCTTTCTCAAAATCAGAAAGTTACAACTACTTCCCAACTCATTTTCTGAGGCCAGCGTTCCCCTGATACCAAAATGTGACAAAAACTATTGCAAGAAAAAAAAATAATAACTGGACCAATAACCCTCGCGAACATAATAAATACAGCAATTCTAAGCAAAACTTTAGCAAACCAAACCCAACAATATATAAAAAGAATATGTCACGAGCAAGTGAGGTTTAGCCCAGGAATGGAAGGTTTGTTTACCACTTGCAAATGAATTCTTCATCTTACCAGACTAAAAAAGAAAAGCCATATGGTCATCTGAAAAGAAACAAAAATATATTTGTAATCTCGACCCATCCCAGATTTTTTAAAAGCTCTCAGCAACTGAGGAATAGAAAGGATTTGTTTTCTATCTTTGCATAACAAATCGCCACATCTTGACAGCTCGTAAGGACACACCTCCCTCATCTAGTGACTGCCAGGGGCTGGGGTCAGCTTCCCTCTCTGCTGAGGGTCTCCAAAGCCAGCAGGCTGGGCACCAGCCAGAGCTGCGGTCTCATCTGAAGCTCAGATGGGGAATGATCTATCTCAGCACATTCAGCCTGTGGGCAGAATCCATCCCTCCTGGTGTAGGAGTAAGACTCATTTTCTTGCTGGGTGTTGGCTGGGAGATGCTCTCAGCCCCTAAGAAAAGGCAGCCTGTGATCCCTGCCCACGGGGTTCTCTAACGCGGGGACTTCCATGGCCTCAAAGCCCACGGGGGAGCTAGAGACTCCAGCAAGACCAGCAAGTCGGGAGCCTTGTTCCCTGTAAAGCAATCCTAAGTGCATAACCACACACGTGTGATCATCTTTCCCCTATTCTACAGGATGGAAAGGGGTTGTAGGTCCTGCCTACTCAAGGAGAGAATCAGAACAGGTTAGAAGCCGGGCGTGGTGGCACACGCTTGTAATCCCAGCATTTGGGAGGCTGAGACCGGAGGATCCGGGTTCGAGGCCAGCCTCAGCTACTTAGTGAGACACTCCACAACTTAGTGAGACCCTGTTTCAAAATAAAGAATAAAAAATAGGGCTGGGGGTATAGCTCAGAGGTAGAATGCCCCTGGGTTCAATCCCCAGTACCGCAAAAAAAAAAAAAAGAACAGGTTAGAACATCCAGGTACAAGGATCCTGAGGGACACCCCAGGGTCTGTCGCCACAGAAGGAAATCTGCTCATCATGAGGAAGTGCATCTACAAAGAAATCTCAGCCTGCACGACAATGTGTAGGACAGCACTGCGTGTGATCAAAACAATCAGGACCAGGAGAAGGTACCACTGTTCCTCTTTCTACTCAACACTGTGCTACAGGTTCTGCTTCATGAGGCAAGGAAAGAAAGGGATTCAGATGGAAAGGAAGAAACACACTGGGCACTCTTTCTCTCTCTCTCTCTCTCTCTCTCTCTCTCTCTCTCTCTCTCTCTCACACACACACACACACACACACACACACAGATGTGATCATCTATGAAAATATGAATCTACCAAAAAGCCATCAGAACTAAAAAGTGAGTTTATCAAGGTTTCCAGATATAGATACAACATGAAAAAATAAATTTTTTCCCCAAAGGGTACCAATGAACAATCATAAATTAGCATAAACACCATTTTCAATAGTGTCAGAAATATAAAATACTTATGGGTAAATCTAATCAAACATGTACAAGACTGTACACACACACACACACACACACACACACACACACACAAAACCTACGAAATATTTTGAGTCATGCTAAGTAAGTGAAAAGATGCATTTTCAAGGGATAGACAGAAGATTCAATAATCTTAAAATGCCAATTCTTCCTAAATTGATCCGTAGCTGCAACAGAATGTAAACAAAAATCCCAGCGGCCTTTTTGTAGAAATTGAGGTTGATTCTAAAATTCATACGGAAGGGCACAGGGTATAAAATAGCCAAAATATCTTTTGGGAGAAAGAACGAACAAAGTTGGAGGACTAACAATACATGATTTCAAGAATTTTTACAAAGCAGCATTATCACAGCCAGGTGTAGGGGAGCCTACCTGTAGTCCTAGTACTTGAGAGGCCAAGACAGGAGGATTACAGGTTCAAGGCCACACTCAGCAACTTAGCAAGACCTTCAGCAAATTAATGAGACCCTGCTTCAAAATAAACCATTAAAAAAGGTCTGGTGGTGTAGCTCAGAGGCAGAATGTCCCTGGATTCAATCTTCAGTACAACAACACAAAGCAATGACATGGTACTGCTGCAAATAGGTTAACAGAACTGAGACTCAGAAGCAGATGCATACAGAGAGAGAGAGAGAGAGAGAGAGAGAGAGAGAGAGAGAGAGAGAGAGAGAGAGACTGATGTTTGACAAAAGTACACAGGGAATTTAATGGAGAAAGACTAATCTTTTCAACAAGCAGCACTGGAACAAAAAGAACATTGAGCTGGGCATGGTGGCACATGCCTGGAATCTCAGTACTTGGGAGGCTGCGACAGGAGGATTGCAGGTTCAAAGCCAGCCTCAACCCTGTTTCCAAATATAAAAAAATAAATAAATAAAATAGGGCTAGGGGTGTAGCTCAGAGGTAGAATGCCCCTGGGTTCAATTCCCAGCACCACAAAACAAAACAGAAAATTGTTCCCTACCTCATGCTAAATGCAAAAATCAACTTTCGCAGACCTAAAGATGAGATCTCAGAGTAGAAAACTTGCAGAGGAAAATATAGGTTAGGCAAAGATTACCGGAAGTAATCTCTAAAAGCAAAAATTGATAAATATGTCACATCAAAATCAAAACCTTTTGCTCTTTTTTTTTTTTTTATTGGTGCATTGTAATGATACATCTTTGTGAGGTACAAGCTGGTAAAGGCATACATGCACACATCTCTCATTTAACCCTTCCCCAATTCCCACCCCACTCCCTCTCCCTCCCCCCTCAAGATTAGTGATTGACTTTGATATGATTGTGAAAGTCCATCATGTGCAGTAGGGTGTTTCCCTCCCCTGCCCCCAATCACCTTCAGTTAAGTCACTTTCTTTGCTCAGCTAAGGTTTCTCCTTCTTCATCTAGAGTCCCTCTTATGGCCCACTTTCTCCCTAGCTTCCACATATTAGAAAAAGCGTAGGATTTTTTACTTTTTTTGTGACTGACTAATCTCACTTAGCATAATGTTTTCCAGTTGCATCCATTTCCCTGCAAATGACATGTTTTTGTTCCTCTTTATGGCTCAGTAAAATTCCATTGTGTACATATCCCATAGTTTTGTAATCCATTCATTCATCTGTGGATGGACATCTTGGCTGTTTCCATAGTTTTGCAATTGTAAATTGTGGAGCTATAAACATAGATACACATGCATCGGTCTGATAGTTTGGTTTCCATTCTTTTGGGTAGATACCCAGAAGTGGTATTGCTGGATCATATGGTAGGTTCACTCCCATTCGTCTGAGGATCCTCCATACTGTTTTCCAAAGTGGTTGCACTAATCTGCAATCCCACCAACAATGTAACCTCTATTTGGGTGAGGGATTCCCAGGCCTACGGTTGACCTTGGTGAGCTCCGTGGGCCCCAGGGAGCTGGGTAGTGGGGATTGTGGGTCCAGCTGCAGCCCAGAGCCGTGTTTCAACCCGGTCACTGCATCTCTGAGCACCAGGCTCAGCTAATGCTTTCTGCAAAGGGCTGATTCATAAACCTGTTAGGGGTTGCAGGTTGAGTGGAGCATTTGTTGTTGTTTGTGTTTTTGATGATTGCCATTCTAATTGGGGTTAGGCGAAATCTCAAGGTAGTTTTGATTTGCATCTCTCTGATTGCTAATGATGTTGAATATTTCCTCATACATTTATTGGCCATTTGTATTTCTTCTTTTAATTTGGTTATTTGTTTTCTTAGCTGTGAGTTTCTTGAGTTCTCTGTATAGTCTAGATGTTACTCCTCTACCAGAGGAGTAGCTGACAAAGATTTTCTCCCACTCTGTGGGCTCTCTGCTGAGGTTCTTGATAGTTTCCCTTGCTGCACAGAAGCTCTTCAATTTACTGCAATCGCATATATTGATCTTCCTTTGGGTTGCTTGGCCTCATTGAAGGAACAAAAAGAAAAACACAGGCCGCCCTTCCTCCAGGGCTGCCTCCTGGAAGCAACAGAAGGCTGTGCCAGCAAACTGTGGTCTGAGGAGGGCTGGGGCAGCCTTCTTTCCTCCCCGTTGGCCAGTGCAACCCCACTGGGACAGGGGCAATTCCTCCAGGGGGCTCCACCACTGGGACCCTCTGCCCTCCGGGTCTCAGTCCCTTTTGTGCTACTGTAATCAAATGCCAGAGACTATGTTGTGTATAAACACTGGAAGTTTATTTGGCTCAGACTGGGAAATCCAGGGTCCAGGCTCTGGCCTCTGGTGAGGGCTGTCTTGCTGCAACATCCAATGGTGAGAGAAGAAGGGGAGGGAGGGAGGGCAGGAGGGCTCCCGCAGCATCCCTCACCCCGGTACCATGGGCGTGTCCATCTTCTCCAACTTTCTCCTACCTCCATTTGGGTGAGGGATGCCCAGGCTTGTGGTCAACCTTGGTGAGCTCCGAGGGCCCCGGGGAGCTGGGTAGTGTGGATTGTGGGTGCAGCTGCCGCCCAGAGCCGGACCTTCAACCCGGTCACTGCATCTCTGAGCACCAGGCTCGGCTAATGTGCACTGCACAGCTCCAAGGAGAGAAGGCCCACTCGGCGAGACTTGTCCTCCCTCAGCCCCTGCAGAAGGGAAGGGCCGTGGAAGCCAGCACTCCAGGCAGGACCTCCAGGCTACCGAGGTTCAGAAGCATCCGCAGGGGTCTAGGAGGGCTTCCCAGACAAAGGCCAGGAAGCAGGATGTCGGGGTGGGCGTGCAGAGGTGGGCCCCACTGTAGCTGACTTTGGATGAGAGGGCCGGAGGGGGGCCAGGCCAGAGTACTGCAAAGGGGCTGGTGCCCTGGCCCATGGACACGGGGTCAATGTGAGCCGGCTTTGCAGAGATGCAGGCCGTGGGGAGGGGCAGCAGCCCGGGCTGGGGGGGGGCCTGGGCCTGTGGGCACTGTGAGGTCTGACTGTGGGGTCTGTCCATGAGATTGTGCTAGAGGAGGACCGAGAACAAAGGAACAAAGAGAGAGAAACGCCCCCTGACCATCGCCCTGCCCCGAGATGACCTGGCCACTAGCGCACCAACCAGCGGCTCACACGACTACTCCTGCACCCCCCCACCTTCCTTGCCCCATAAAAAGCCCCTCGCCTGTAAGGAGGCGGGCTTCTGGCTCGAGTGGGCTCTCTCCCCGGTCACATGCCTCCTTCCAGGTTTTATCCCTAAATAAAGCCTGCTTCCTGCTGTCTGGCCGTGTTTTCTCTGCCCCCATAAACCCCAACAGGCCCTACCTCCTGGAGGCAGCAGGCATGATCTGCTGGGAGCCCAGAGCTTTGTCCAGGCTCTCAGAGAACTGAATCCCGAAGCCAACACTTTTTAGAGAAGAGGAGGCCAGAATCGGGCCCTGAGTCGGACAGGACCGTGGGAGACGGGGCTCCATCTCAGTCCAAGCAGGTGGGCTATGCAGAGGCCGGTACTCAGCATTCCCTAGAGCCCAGGAGATGAGCAGACCTGCACCCTGCTGGGAGCATCAGACACTGGAGATGCAGAATGGGAAACCAGGACCCAAGGGCCTTCTGTCCTGGCGGTGGGGTCCTGGGCAGGAAAAACACTGGACAGGGAACCCTGGACCTGGCGGCCTGACCAAAGTCCCTGCTCCGTGCTGATCTGGGGCCCGCACGGCGACCTGTGTGGCAAGTCTGCGCTTCTTCCCGAGTCTAGACGGAACCGAGAGATTGACATTCCTAGCATGAATATTTTAGCACAAAGAAATCTCTGCCAATTGGCATTTTGAGTATTGGCAATATTTAAGAGGCTGCAGCCTCACAGAGAGACAACCGGAGAAGCCGGCGGCAAAGTGAAGTCGAGCAATCGAAGGAATTAGCGGCTTTGCGTGGAAAGCTCGCTGTGTTGACGTCTTGTTTGGGAACATTTTAGATCCCCCGCCTCCCCCCCCATAAGTTGTCACATTCATATATGGAAGTTATTAGATTTTTCAAAATTAGCTTGTACTCAGAAGGTTTGGTTAAAGATAGGCAGCTGAAATACTAAAACATAAATTTGAATATGTTAATTTTGTAAGTGCAATTAAAAATGCTTAAAGCTGTGAAATTAACTAAGTCAGTGAACGGACCAAGAATTATTCACAGGTGTCTTAAAGGAAGCTATTAAAATTTGCCCATTGTAGGGAGAACAAGCTTTCTTAGCCAAACTTAAAAGCTTAAGAAAACACTGGGTTTTTGAAATTACAGTTTTAATACATTGAAAAATTTATATCTGCATTGATCTTTTTCAGAAAACCAAGGTAACACAACAAGTGACCTTCTCTGTGTAAGAAATCAAACAAAACTAAGCAATAAAACACCACGGGGAAGCCGGGCGTGGTGGCGCATGCTTGTAATCCCAGCATTTGGGGGGCTGAGACCGGATGATCCGGGTTCACGGCCAGCCTCAGCTACCTAGTGAGGCACTCCGCAACTTAGTGAGACCCAGTTTCAAAATAAAGAATAAAAAATAGGGCTGGGGGTGTAGCTCAAAAAGGTAGAATGCCCCTGAGTTCAATCCCCAGTACCGCAAAAAAAAAAAAAAAAAAAAAAAAAAACACCACGGGGGAGATGCACCTCACCACAGGCTCAGGGCCAGGTTGGCGCAGTGCCATTGAAAGCTCTCCTTGGTAAGGATGGGGAAACTGAGGCCGTGGATGAAGAGAGGCTGCCTTGGCCCACATCGGGGTCCACCGGATGCTCACGCTGCCCTCCTCTCATCCGTACCCCCTTCCTTTGTTCTGAGTTCCACACCCACCCTGGGCTCCGAGCTCAGTGCTCACGGGTGGGGGAGGAACTTCAATTTCTTTCCCTGGCCAGACTTCATCTGTGACCGCCGCAGCACCAGAGGATGACGTCCCCAGCCCTTGGGAGGGTCCCCGGGTGGAGCTGAGATGGCTTCCCGAGTACAGGAAGGATCAAAGCAGGGACAGGGACCAGGAACCTCCGTGCTAAGATTGGCAGCGGGGCACACGTGGCCGCTCCTGCTCTGGAGTCTCCAGATCCACTCTTGGGGCTCCACCCAGGCGCCCCTCGGGCTCCGTCCAGGGGTGTGGCTTCCGACTTCCGACGGTGTCTGGGCTTCACGAGTAGGGCAGGAAGATGTGCCCATGGCCCATCGGCACCTGCTACGCGCAGCACGGCTCGCCCTGTGGTGTGGCGGGGAGGGGAACGGGCAGGCCGGTCCCTGTGCTCTCGGAAGCTGTTCCGTGCAGGGCAGAAGGTAAACACAGAGACACGTGCGTGCGCATGTCTCATCCGATCGCCCTGTCCCACACGCAGGATGTAATTTGAGAAGGCAATGCGCCAGAAAGGCATTTGAAGCAGAGCATAGTATTGACGCAGAGCAAGCAAGCAGATACAGCCCCAGCACTCCCTGGCTTAACGTGCACGCACACGGTGGTGCCCCATGGCCGCGCCTCTCCTCCCTCACCGTCTGCGTCCTGAGCCTCCTCTGCCACGTGCGCGCCCCAGCTTGGCCTCACTTATGGCCTCTGTCGGAGGGTGGTCTCCACTTTCACTCGGAGTGGAAGAGAGATGGGGCACACTCAGGGGGTGGAAGGGGCCAGATGGTGACCCCCCATACACTGCCCGTTAGGGAGGGAATGCTGGGACTCGGGGGATACATCACAGCTGTGTGACCAGGCAGGGGACAGGTGTCTCCAAGTACACCGGACAATGGGCAGAAGCCCCCGAGACAGTGCGTCCCAGGTCGCTGTCTGGCTCCTCCTGTTGGTCCTGACAGCGCATTTCTTTCTCTCTTCTTTTTTTTCGGTACTGGGGATTGAACTCAGGAGCATTCTACCTTCGAGATACAGCCCCAGCCCTATTTTTTATTCTTTATTTTGAAACCGGGTCTCACTAAGTTGCGGAGGGCCTCACTAGGTAGCTGAGGCTGGCCGTGAACCCGAATCCTCTGGTCTCAGCCTCCCAAATGCTGGGCTTACAAGTGTGTGCCACCACGCCCGGCTCTTGCAGCACATTTCTTTTAAGAGCTCCTGCTCTTTAAACCCTTCCTGAGCATTCGTGCGTGGTTGACACGTGATGTGACCGTGCACCTGGTTCCCGAGGGCCGCCGTCTGCCGGCGTGTTCCACATCCCACCTTCCCTTGGGTCTCTGGGGTGTCTCTTTGCACTCTGTCGCTCTGGCTGCCTGGGGCTGGTACGGCTCAGCTCACCTCTGCCCCTCCAGCAGCTGTCGGGCGCCACTTCACAGGTAACGTAGGAAGCGTACCTCGGCCCTTTCCCTCCCCTGGTCACAGATTTGCTTCTACCCATGGTATAACCCCCCAAACACGCTTTTCAGTTTTATTTATTTATTTTTAATTCAGAATGGTTCGTAGCGATGTTTTTAAATGTGAGGAAGTTACTCTGTGGAGACGGGGCCATTTCCCCGTCTCTCCTTCTCTCAGGAATCTGTTTCTCCTGATGTTCTTTTTCCTCAGCACTGATGGTGACGTGACGGGGGTCTCCAGCTGCCAACTCTCTGCTGTCCCCACATTTTTTTTTTTGGTACTAGGGATTGAACCAGAGGCATTTTACCTCGGAGCTACACCCTCGCCCTTTTTTTACTTTTTTATTTTGAAAGAAGGTCTCGCTAAGTTGCTAAGGCTGGTCTTGAATCTTCGATCCTCCCCTCCCAGCCTCCCAAGTCCTGGGATCATAGACGGCACCATCACGTCCGGCTAGGAGCCAGGTCCTTGAGCGCTGTGTGCTGGAGGCCACCCGCAGCCCCTCGTCACCTGGGCCTCTCCCGTGGGCAGCCTGCTTCGCCACAACCAGCGGGAGCGAAGCACAACCTTCTCTAACCCGAGGACAGGGTCGACAGCCCCGCTCCTTTGCTCTTGGTCAGAAGCGAGTTACAAAGTCCCGCCCACACTCGAGGGATGGGGGCCTCGCAGGAGTCAGAATGCCAGGAGAAGGTGGAGGGTGGTGGGGTCACTTCGGTCCACAGTACCAGAATGAATGAATGAATGAATGAATGAATGAATGAATGACCCAGATCCTGCCCCACGCTGAAAGTGAGCTGGGAAGCGGAGCCTTCCCCAGGCGACACTCCTGATAGGACCACAGCCCTGGCCACACCCTGATTTACTGTGGGGGTCACACGCGTGTGCCGTCTTGAGCCTCTAGGTTTCGGGGTGATTTGTTACCTGACAAGGACTGAGGGGGGTGGTCGCCCGTCTTTGGGAAGTCTCTCAAGTAGTTTTCAGGGATTCTCAGTCTAGTGGAGTCTAGTTTAAAATGGATTTGGGGAGCCGGGCGTGGTGGGCCACCTTTGTAATCCCAGTACTTGGGAGGCTGAGACCGGAGGATCTGGGTTCGTGGCCAGCCTCAGCTACTTAGTGAGGCCCTCTGCAACTTAGTGAGACCCTGTTTCCAAAAAGAATAAAAAATAGGACTTGGGGTGTAGCTTGGAGGTAGAATGCCCTTGGATTCAATCCCTAGTATCGCAAAAAAATGGATTTGGGGGAGTCCCGAGGGCTCTGAGGTTCTCGCCCTGTTGAACGTGTCGGTTCTCGACGTGTGCCTGGGAGTCGGGCTCCCCCATACCTCTGGGATGTCCACTTGTCAGTGTGGGGGCAGCGGAGGCAGAGGCAGCGGTGTGGCTTTGGCCGAAGTGTTTACTCCTGGGATACGACTAAAGACGGATGTTTCCTGGCTGAGGTATAAAAACAGACCCTGGTGACCGAGAGAGGGTACGGCTCCCCCCGGCCCCTCCTGAGCGGAGCCAGGGCTGCGTGCAAATGCTTCCCAGCATGCTCCAGGAGAGCCAGGGGACGGGCGGAGGCCCGGGCACAGCTCCCAGCACCTGTCAGCTGTCTGAGGCTGAGCGAGGGAGGGGGCTGGTGTGGAACCTGGGCTGTCCTCAGAGTTTACCATACACCTGGTCAGGCTGGGGACACAGCTGTCACCTGGAAGATCCCTGCTAGTGGGACAATGTTGCTTCGCACCCTGGGGCCGGGCAGGAGGGGTTCCCAGGGCCGGAGATGAAGTGCGGCCATCCTGCCTTCTCATCTTGCCGGCCAGCTTCTCAGAAGGAATCCCGACGAGTCTCCCCCACGGCCATGTCTGTGTCACCGTGGAGGTCACCCTCGGGGCTGTGCGTGTGGCTGTGTCACTGTCTTGGGCTCTGTCTTCCGTGTTGCGCAGCATCGTGGTACTGTGTGGTACTCGTACTCTGTCGAACTGTAACCCGCCATGTTGCGTTCCTCCCAGCCCCTCCTCCCTCACTGGGTGGAATCCTTGAATTGTTCGCTCCTGTTGAAGTTATCCTCATAACAGCCTCTTTTGTGTGCAAGTCTGTTGCATCAGGATGGTTGCCTCCCTTCGAATGCTCCAGATAGGTTTTGTTATATTAGAAAGATTTGAAGCCGGGCGTGGTGGCGCACACACTTGTAATCCCAGCATTTGGGAAGCTGAGACTGGAGGATAGGGGTTCGAGGCCAGCCTCAGCCACTTAGTGAGGCTCTCCATAACTTAGTGAGACCCTGTTTCAAAATAAAGAATAAAAAATAGGACTGCAGGTGTAGCTCGGAGGTAGAATGCCCCTGGGTTCAATCCCCAGTACCACACACACACACACACAAAAAAGAAATATTTGAATCTTATCACAACAGCCACACACATCAGGATGTTATATGCACACAAAAATATACATTATATATATGTAGGTATATGCAATATACCTCACTTTACGTGTGCACACCTATCACTTTATTCATCCGTCGCTGTCAGATCTTGGCATTTGATTTCACCACAGCTACTGCAGCTGACTTCCACCTGCATGGTCTGGGTAGCAGGGATGGGCGTGGCTGCTCTCTCTGCATATCTGCAGTGAAGTGGGTCCCGAGCCCTGCCAATCAACGGACCAGGGTGGGATAGGGACCTTCAACACTGCCGGTTCTAGGTGGTCTAGAGTTGGACGTGGAATCTGTGTTTTTAGAGAGCCCCCCCAGGTGACGCCGACGGGCAGCCAGGCTAGGGAGCCCCGGGGAGGTGGATTTGCCGCTGTCACTAGGAGAGTCCCGTAATACAGCAGAAGCACTTTCTTTTTTTTTGAACCTAGGGGCATTCTACCTCCGAGCTACACCCCCAGCCCTATATTTTTATTCTTTATTTTGAAGCAGGGTCTCACTAAGTTGCAGAGAGCCTCACTAAATAGCTGAGGCTGTCCTCGAACCCTTATCCTCCAGTCTCAGCCTCCCAAGTACTGGGATTACAAGCGTGCACCACCACGCCCCCGGCTACCAGAAGCACTTTCTTTGGCCCCAGCATAATCCCAGGACGTGCGTGGCTGCCCTGGGAGGTGAGCTCCCTGATCCTGCCGGGTTTAAGCTCTCCGTGAGGGGCTGGAGCCGCTCCTTGGTGAGCAGGAGCTGGAGGCCACGCTCCCGCAGACCTGGTGGCTCCGGTACAACCTGGAGGCAAGGATTGGTGGAAGGCTCCCGTGGAGAGAGGTGCCCCTTGCTCGCAGTTACCCCCCCCCCCAGGCTGTGCCTAGCCCCGAGTTACTCCGTGTTATGAAGCAGCAGTTTGCTACGAGTTACTCCATTTGGAGTGTAACTGCCGAGGTGGAACCACCCTACACCTTGTTCGTACAAGTAACAGCCACCACGTGACCAGACGACGCGGCACCAAGTAATAAATAATTTATGCCTGCCAAGGAAAGATTAATTTATCAAATTAAACCAGGAACACTGGGGCACTTGGGCCTACTGAGTCATATCAGAAACAACAGACACACAAGCTTATCGATCTCACCAGACAGGACCCCCTCACCTAAGACCAGAGAAGGAGCACCCCGAGACTGGACACGCAGCACCTTGACCTTTCACCTGGTCCCTCTTCCTGAGACTTGTCCAGAAAGCCACCCTGGCGATGAACTTCCAACTTTCTGTCCCCAGGCTTGCAGTCGGCCTGGCTGCCCTCGCTAGGACACAGAGCCCACTTCAAGCCGGCGCGTGGAGACTGCCTGCCGCCTGGGCCCTGGCCTGCCTCTGCGACCGGGTCCCCTAAACCTTACCTGATCACCCACGTTGGCTGTTCGCATGCACACCTGCTATCTGCCTTTGCTCCTGGCCTCTTGAAACCCCGCAGCTACCTGAATCCCGCCTTAGCCATTCTGTAACCCAGCTATGTCACTGTGAGTCGTGGGAAGTGTGATGCGTGTGACAGATATTAGTGATCAAGATTGGGATGGAATGAGAGAACTAGTGACGGCCCTGCTCACAGCGACCAAGTGAACCATGAGTGCTTGGTGATTAAAGATAATACAGTTGCTGGGCGTGGTGGTGCACGCTTGTAATCCCAGCATTCGGGAGGCTGAGACCAGAGGATCCGGGTTCTTGGCCAGCCTCAGCTACCTAGTGAGGCACTCTGCAATTTAGTGAGACCCTGTTTCAAAATAAAGAATAAAAAAACTAGGGCTGGGGGTGTAGCTCGGAGGTAGAATGCCCCTGAGTTCGATCCCCAGTACCGCAAAAAAAAAAAAAAAGATACAGTTGATGTAGCTGGTGAATTGCTATTCAAAAAAAGCTGATGGCATGGAAAGACACATCACACACACCATGTACAGACACACAACACAGACACATAGCACAGATATGTGTCCCCTACCACTTCCTCATGCAAAGACACGACAGAGACACACACTGCACATACCACGTGCTGCATGCAGACACGCGTACAACACATATGCCGCAGACGCACCACGGACATACACAACAGACACACATGCCATCTGTATATGCACACCACACAGACATCGCCAATTACACACACACTACATGTACACACGGCACATAGGTGCTTCCACACACACACACATGCACACACGCACACACGCACACACACACGCTCCTTCCCCTCTCTGCACTCCCCTCAGCTCTCCGCCTCCTTGGTGCAGGACACCTCCGCTGCCCCTCCTCCTCCGGGGTGACCTGTGCAGGCGTCCCTCCCTCTGCCGAGGTCTGGCCAAGGCAGGCGCCGGAAGGTCACCGCTTTATGAGGAGTGGAGCAGGGAAGGCAGACAGGGAAGGCCGCTCCCTCCAGGCTCCCCACAGAAGACCTGGGGCTCCCCGCCAGGGCCCGTGATGGTGATGACCTTGACCTCTCGGCCACACCGCTGCTCGGTGACGGTGACAGAAGTCAGCTGGTGCCAGTCGGGTGGAGGACCGAGTCAGGTGTCCCAGGTGTCACACCTGGGGTCCAAGTGGAGGTGACTGCCCACGGGGCGCTGGGATCAGTCTCAGCTCTTGCAGCGCCCCGGGGGACGGGAAGAAACATTCCACCTGCACCCGGAGCCCCGGGCCCAGCTCTGCGGGAACGAGGCCTTGTGGCAAAGCCTGAGAGCTGACACGCTGGTGCGCATGCTCCCCTCCGGCCTGTCTCCTTGACTTCAGGCCCCCTGGGGACTCCCTGGGCACGGGGAGGGGGGGTCAGCGCCAAGTTAAAGGGGCTGAGGGCTGTCTAGTTTCCGCTGCAGACCTGCCCTCTTTGGAGGGGGTGGGGTGTTTTTCCCTCTCCTTCCTCCAGCAAGGACCGAGGCAGGCCTCCAGAGATGCTGACCACGAGGACAGCTGTCAGTCTGCTCCTGCACACAGGTGCTCCGTGCAGAGGTCCCTGGGCTCAGGAAACGGGCTGTGTGCGACACCCCGCCCGCACTGTGGCTTTCGTGCACCGGGTGGAGGCTTGTCCTCTCTTCCAAGACTGTGAGCTCCAGGCGCCCTGCCCCTGCTCGCTCCCCCGGGACTCAGGAGCTTGGTGCGCACCGCCTGATGGATTGCTGGGGCGCTGGGGGGCAGGGCACTGAGGGTCCCGCCCAAGCCTAGCTTCTCTGTTCTCTGGGGCTCGCAGGCGCCAAGTCCTCCAGCCCAGCCTGTGGGTGGTGCTGCTGCCAGCCCAGTTCCAGGGATGCAGAGAGATGCACAGAGAAGTGAGGGGCTCTGCCAAGCCCCCCCACAGGGTCGCACCCCCAAGGACTCACTCAGGAGCCTGAGGTCCTATGGCCCCCCTCACCTCCTTTCTGGAGCCTCGTTGGAGGTTGACTCTGCAGAGCCTGTCTCCCAGGAGCCCTGATTACTGCAGGGCACCGGCAGAGGCAAGTGTCACCCTGTGATCCTAGGGGACCAGAGTCACTTTTCCAGACACAGAGGAGGAACTCGAGCAGTTGTGCATGGCTGTCCCAGCCGGGTCCTCTTCTCTGCAGGAGCAATTCTGCTCCCAGGAGGAGGCTCTGTGCTACCTGAAGATGTAGCCCCAGGGCTGAGCAGTCTTCTTGGAGACATGCAGACCAAATAAATGGGTCTGAGGTGCAGAGACAGTGCGGGTTTCGTCACTGATGCCTGCAGGTTCGGCTGGAAGCTCTTTTCGTAGGTCACCTCTTGGGAAAACACATTTCCACCTGCGTGGTCCTGGCTGCTCCCCATGCGGATGCCCATGCGCGGCTCGCCTGGACCCAGGTTGGCTGTCTCCCCGAGCTGCTCTGTCTCCTACTCTGGGCTCTCCTGCAAGGGGCCTGCAGACCAGTCATCTTCCAATGGGTCACACAGCTCACGGCCCTGCTCTGAGGTTTCCAGAAACAACAGACGAGCTACTCAGATCTGACGCATGCCCCTCAGACCACTTCCCAATGTGATATCTAGCTGCTAGGCTGAGAAGCCGTCACCTCTCCGGGCCCCGCACGTCCTTGCACCTGCACGCTCCGCCATCGCCGTGGTTGGCGGCTGGTTCTCTGCAGAGCGCATGTCTATCCCGTAATGCAAGCAGCCAGGCATAACCAGCATGCAGGGATGTCACTCTGTTTCCCAGGCTCCGATCCTGGGGCTCGGAGCGATTAGCTCCTAATCTCCCTCCGAGCTATGATCATGTATTATCGAGTAACAGTGCTGGCGAGTGCTTGGGCTCTCCGTACGGCCCTGACGTGGTGACGTAAAGTTATCCCCTTGTGCTGTGAGAGGAGTGACCCCCTTCCAAGTTCCAAGTCCTTTGTCACTCAACTGACAGCCGGGCAAGGTGGCGCACTCCTGCTATCCCAGAACTTGGGAGGCTGAGATAGGAGGAGCCCGGGTCCAAGGCCAGTCTCAGCAATTTAGCAAGATCCTGTTTCAAAATAAAACCTAACAAGGGATGGGGGTGTGGCTCAGAGGTAGAAGGCCCCTGGGTTCAGTCCCCATACCACATACACACACACACACACACACACACACACACACACACACACTAATAATTTAGGGTTGTCTAGGACAGTGTTCTAAGCACGGCCGTGCCTGTGCACTTCTGGCCCATGGACCACACTTTGAGAACCACTGGTCGTGGCTATCCACAGTCACAAATAATCACATCAGTGGCTTAAACTGTTTCCCCAAACCATGCTACAAGTTCACTGCAGCTTACGAGGAGGTGTTGGGGGCCGGGGAGCAAGAGAAATAATGTCAGATCCCGCTGGCGATGCAGCTGTTCCAGGTATGTGCAAGAGAGAACCACGCCTTTGGCTGGGAAGAGGAATAGGCCAAGAGCGCCCAAGGTCACCGGCTAAGACCAGCCACACACCAGCGCCAACCAACAGCGTGGGAAGGCCGAGAGCTCTCCAAACCCACCTAGGCCACACCCTCACGCCCTCCCAAACAGGGCTGCCCACTGCCCGGCCTGCTTCCACTAGAGGTGGCCAGGTGGCCCCGGGCCCTCACTCTGTGACTACAGCTATTATGTTGACAGTGCCTCCTGTCCTGCGTCTGTGTGCAGGAAACAGTGGTTCAGGCAGCCGCTAGTCTGGCCACACAGAAGAAGACAGCCAATCACATCTGTTTTCAGTGCAAGCAGCCAATGCGATTTATTGAAAAACTATCACAATGATTCCTCTGTTACACAGGTTTAAAATATTTTGAGATATCATTTTCCGGGCATGACAGTCGGAACTTATGACGTGTCTGCTGGTTTGTTTGTTTTTTTTTTTTCCCCTTTGGAAATGTACGATGTGCCTTTGGCAATATATTTTAAGAGGCCTTTATCCTAAAGTCTTTATTACAGGTTTTCTGGCTTACTGTTCTTTTTTTTTCTTTTCTTTTTGCCAACATCTGTCCACTTATATATGGTGAGGAAAAAATAAAATCACACCAGAAAAGTGTCTGCAAATATAAGAAGAAATTTTATTGCAATATACCGTAGCTAAAGTGGTCTGGGGAGTAACAGGACACGTTTTTGGACTTCAATACAAATTACAACAACTTTGAGTGGACCGACAGAAAAAAAAAAAAAAATGACAAGGTAAAAGGACAAATTGGCCAGGGTGAGAAGTGGAAACAGAATCACATGACCTAGACAGGGTCCACAGGGCGTCCCGTGACAGTCCTCCGATTTGGCGTCTCTCGGGGAGGGGCAAGCGTGGCAGTCGCTGGCCTGCGCTGCCATCCTGGCTTCCAGAGACTCTCCGAGCCAGATTTTCTTTGGCAAGAGTAAGACTTGTTTTCCAGGGAAATTTGGGAGATTGGCGTTGGTGGCATTCTGTGTCTCCTGGGGTGCTCTGCTGTGGTTTCCTAAGCCACCACGACATTGTGATGGGGACGGGAGGACAGCACCGGTGGCGACGGCTCGCTCGCTCCCAGGGGCCCACTGCTTTCCCTGGTGGAGGAAAGGGTGAGCCAGGGGGGCAACTTTTCACAGTAAAGGGATTGCCTTTCCTTGCTGGTCTCTGGGGTCCTGCTGCCTGCACGACGCAGCCCCCAGGCCTTGGGCAGCAAGAAGGGACCACGCTGAGAGGGTCCCGGGCCAGCCCCGAGCTCCAGAGCAGCTGCAGGTGGAACCCCAGGGTGCTTTCACGGGATCGAGGCGCCGTGCAGCCCTGGACACACCCAGAGTTCATTGCACATTTCTCGGTCTGCCGGGAGGCCCCGGGGGCAGCCGGGAGAAGGCAGCGCGTGGCGTAACCCAACAGCTTCGATTCAGTTCTTGGAACAAACACAGAAATTAGCACCACAGACATTCGGCAACCGAACACAATCTGCTATGGTGACACCGTGTACGATGCAGGAAGTCTTTCTTTTGCGTGTGTGTGTTTTTAAATCAAGTATGCGCAGCCTGGTACTAGGAACAGGCCTCAGGAGCTGGCTGCCCCCACTGACAGCCAGTGGGTGGCTCCCGCAACCACCGGGAAGGTGATG